>WOGP01010561.1:0-10274 GCA_015342065.1 Leptinotarsa undecemlineata
GTTTTGTGTTTTGATGTATTTCTTTTTATCAACATTTTGAGTGTGAGTTTATTTTTTCCGTTTCTTACAATAAATATTTAATTAAGTTTCAAATGAGTTCTTCCATTATTTGGATGGATGAATGAATGGGTGAAACAGCGAATAAAAATCCTCTCGTTACCTAGCCAAGCGAGTACTGAGTTGCGACAATAACAACCAGTTGGATAGAAATCCTCTACAGTCTGACAATATCACAATTGGGGCTGATGCGCATCCAGTAAATCCAGTTCTTATACTCTTCTTTTCTTTACCATACATCAGTGATATGACACCTAAGTTATGCAGAATTTCAAAAATTCAAATGTAAAAATAGCTTTCAGAACTATATAAACCATTAATAAATTATTTTCAAAACTTGAGGATAAAACTTCTGTGAACTTTCAATCTCAATTAATCTATTCCATTCCATGTTTAAATTGTAGTAGTTAATATATTGGTCAAACGTCAAGACTACTCAAGGATATAATCAGTTCCCATAAAAGTTATAGTAGATTACATTACATCCTGAGAGATGTGCTCTTACAGTAATCATGTTTCCAAAGAAGGTCATAAAATGGACTATAATCCAGCTAAAACATCATTAACTGAACGAAATACATCTGAAAGATTGTTTTTGGAAATGTTATTTATATTACAGTCAAATAATTGCCTTAATAGAAGATCAGACATTGATCACCTCAGTGAAATCTTTGTTTTCCTACTAGATATTGATAAAAATTTACATGATTTTCAAACCAGAAATAATTATGGATTTTCAATAATATAATTCATAACATATTAAATATTTTTAAACGAAGTTCCAACCTGACTATGGCAGGGTTTAACACTTCTTCACTTGTTTTCCTCAAAACTAATGAGGGTGTTGTCAATTAATTAATTTTAAATTGGACATATTTGGTATCGGATTTTCTTATTGATGTATTTATATAACAGCAGAAGTATCTGATCATACTTGCACCATAGCAGTTCTCTTTTGTTCCATAGTTTTAATATAGACAAACAAACACACTTTTTCAAACTGCATTACATGATAGCGGTCATTGTCAATTGTTTGTTCTTTCTCTTTTTGTTTTTGAACCACATTGGTTTCACCGGTAATCCATAATTTCAAAACAAATAACGATTTTTACTAAACTAATTCAATAATCTTCTTTACACCTATCAGTGAGGAGTCAACCTCTTTTAATGTACTCACTTGTTATATTGTATTGACATGTTTCAATTGTTTAATTGTAACATTTTTTTCGACACGGCCATCCTCACTTATAGTAAAACAGATTTAGAAAATCACAGATTGTATGTAGAGTGTAACAAATATTCATGAAAACCAGATTTGAATGATATGTTGATACCCGCTAAGCCTGAGAAAATTTATGATTATATTAGTCAATAAATTTCTGTTAAGCAAATTTTTAAAAATTCAGCAGATGAATTAATTGCCTTCGATAAAAATGAGCATTAATATTATGTGGCAGTATTTCCTAGTCTAAGAATTATTGAAAATGATCAAATATGAATAACACCCGATATAAATGTGATATTCCAAAGTAATAGTGGAAAAGGATACATACTGTATGACAATGAATCTCGCGTTTTTTTTTGAAACGCCCAAAGTAATAACATCTAGAGGACGGATTTCAGATGTATTTCCGGAAATTCCAGGAGACATCACAGGTGCTTTTCGATATATTGATGGACACATATATTTTTTTATAAATTACTCCTAATATGGATACAAAAAGTTCACTGGGTGGAAAATTCAATGGGAATTTATTTGGTGTTCCATGACCTGTAGAAGTCATATCACACCAGCTCGAAGGACTTTTGAGAGAAATTAACATCTGCTAACAATAAGTGACTATTTATTCAGCAATGAAATTGTACATGATGTAATCAATGAATGCTTAAGCAACAACACAAAAAATCATCATCATGCAATCAGAAACATCTTGAAAAAAGCTGATGTTTAATTTCAAATCATCCATGATTGTAAACATAATACTGACAAGAGTTCTAGATAAACTCCCTCAGAAATGGGAAAGCTCTTAGAATCCCCTGCGAATCTTCTCAAAATTCCTTGAAGAATGAGAAAACCTTCAAAATCCCCTCAGAGAAATGGAAAAGTCCCCAAAACCACTCAGAGTTCACTCAACTTTGTGTGACGTCATATTGCTGTGAATAATTCAGTCATGTATCTGTTAGTTCAAATGATACAGATATTAAAAATGAACGGAATATTTCCAAGTACCCCAAATGCATATTTATCAAACGAAATATATTTTTTCTGCATTATGATGAAAATAATTTCAATTATCACTTGTTGATATCATAAAACCCCAACGCTATTTGAATGAATAAAAATTTAAGAGTGTTGATTACTAAATACATTTATTTTTCACGAAAAGTCACTTTGAATTATCGAACACATTCTTCTATTGATGGAAACAAAAAATTATCTTCACTTCATTATGTAGTTTTTGATTGGTTTCCATGGATCTCGTCAACAACGGTGTGTGATTGCTCACCTTATATTTCACCTATTGCTGGTGATAGCAAATGTGAATTAGTGGTTCAGAGAAAGTTTGAACAATATTCGGATAGCTTTATCCTCTTCAGACAAGAGGAGTACAAAACAACCTTGTCTTTCCTCGACTCTCAGTTTACTGAAGACGAGTCTTGTGAATTGCAAAATATCTTACCTTCAAACTTTCAAGGTCCTTTTTTAGTTTGATTATGATTCAAACTGGTGCAATGGATTTGACTTGTAGTTGTTCATAAGCGTATAATTTCAATATTTTTTCCAATAATTTTTTCATTACTTACCTATTCATTTACTCTCTGCTGCATTGAGTGCAAATTTGCTTCCTCAGCCTCCATTGGTTCGAAGCAACAACTGTAGCGTCTAATGCAAAATTAATACTGCTACGGAATTTTTGATTTTAATTTCTGATTTTCACATGGTATCACAATTTCTCTACAATCAACTAAGATTAACGTTTTACTGCTTTTCTATCCCGTGTTATTTCTCTTTTCCAGGACGTTTTCTGAAACATCAAGACACTCTGTATATGCGCTTATATTTTTGTGAAATTCTCAATGAGATTTTCACGACAAAAATATAGGCCTCATCGCGCCCAATTTCATTTGTACTTTTGGAGCAGTGTTTGTGACAATTTTGTAAATGGGTTTTTGAAAAAATTGGGTTTTGAAAATGCGTCGATGCGGTTGAAGCGCTCAAAATGACCGTTTCAACGCTTTGAAGTTTTGTGATTTTTTTCTTGCGAGTTTTCATATTCATATTGAACCATTTAATACCGAATAATGTTGACTTATCTGCGTTCATCGAATATACCTGTTTTTATTTTCGTGTTCTCCAGTAAAAATTGTGAGGAGTACACACATTTTCATATTTCTAAAATAATAACAAAGTGAGATTTCTGAGGTATAAGGGACAAACGTCGTTTTGGAGCATACGTAGTCATTGGCATGTTGCAAGGATTTGATATCCATTGTTTTTTCAACGATGTATTTTGAAAACATCCTATGATTTTATTTTATTCTTCCACTCATCGCGCTCCGCTAAGCCTCATACTAAATTTTGAAATTGGCAATACTCTATACACCCCATTCCCTATGATTTATTTTTCAACCGACAATTCCGAGCTTGCAAACCGCTTTCTCCGATAGGGAACTCCCCCAAGCCTCGACGTACATACCGATATTTCTCAACATTGAATAAATACCAACTTCGAGTGTGACCACACACAGATAACTGCATGAAGTAAATTTTCATGATTTACCATTCATATACATGTTATATGTTGTTTATTGATCTATTCTATTCATACCCAAAGTGAGATGGATAAATAAGATCAGTGTCTATGCTGAATTATGCAGAATCAACATGCGACAATACGCAGTTCTCCAACAACGACATGCAGGGCCTTAATTTCTTTTCAACGGTGAAAGAAGACGCACAAAAATTTTGAAGAAACTTTTCTATTGGGCTGTTCTATCTCAAAGGCCTATTGGAAAATATGTACCTATCGCATATGCCTCACGAACCCTCAGAATCTAAGTATTCTACACTTGAACGAGAATTATTGGCCATAGTTTGGGCAGTCGAACACTTCCAACCCTAGATCATCGGACGAAAATTAAAGTTGAGTAGACCACATACCACTCACTTGGTTATTTTTCATAAAATACTCTGGCAGCAGATTTGATAGATGGTGTCTAAAACTCGAGGAATATCATTTTAAAATCATATACAAACCATAATTAAAAAAAAAAAACGCTGACACACTTTCGAAAATCAAAAACCAATTCCATCAAAGCATCCCCTGTCTATAGTTCAAAATCGATCGAAACAAATTCTTTCATCTTTCCCACAAACAAAAATTCAAACCTTGAAATAATTCAATGCCCAAATAAGAAACTTCAGATAACCCTGAAATCCTTGAAAACATGAACTGAAGTATTCAATTGAACACATTACACAAGACATTTCAACTTTCGTAAACTATTAAAAAATCGATTTCCATTATGAACTTTTTGCAGATATTTTTTAACAAGATCACGTATTTTGAAATTCAAGAATGAATATTGTATCGAGCAAAACGGCCAAAAATCGGAAACTACACTCACTAACGACCCAGAGTCGGTTATCGAACATTTGTTTCTCACCCTGTATAGAAGTTAAAACGATTCAGAACCCTCAAAACTGTATTGCATGTAAACCAATCCAGAGTTACCAATTCTCGATTTATTGATTTCCATCCTATCGGAAAAGGACATAAAATTCAAGTATGCAACAAAATCAAATACCAATAATTATAGATCAAAACCATAACGGAAAAAGTAATCTACATTGATGAATTGATGAAAACTTCATAAAAACCTGCGACGTTTGTCAAAAAACCAAAATTAGTAAAAAAAATCTTAGTTATCCTTCAGGCGTAACTGAAACCTCAAAAACCGCATTTGAAAGAATAAATATTGTCATAACTAAAATTTTTCTGTAAGTGCAGAAGAATGCGCAGAAAAAAACTAGCTACTGAAGATTCAAGCTACCCTCCGTCGCCACCACCCAGACCTTCCAGACCGCTGAAACGTCTAGCCAGTATTTTTATAAAACGGAGACTAAGTCTTAGAGACAATATTCCAGAGAAAGAAGAAATCGACCTCTACGCAATGGGATTTTTCCATTCACGGTCATAAAAAGTGGCCACATAGCACCAACTTTTTGAATATGAAGGGAGTTGCTATATGTTGTTTATTGACCTTCTCTCGCCTGCGTGGCGAAATGAGTTAGTTACGTTTGTAGTTACACTACTGTTAATTTATTGTTTGCAATCTGAATTTCACGATTCCTTTATTCAAATATAATTGCAGCTCTTAAAACGTATCGATATACCTTCGAATCGAAACGAGAACCAATACGATCGAGGACCTATTCGGGAGTAGATTCAATGACCAAATTGAGGTTCCAATTTGAAGATCAAATCCAAAAACAATTCGTGTACCTATTTAGGACCATACCCCCATTTACGGGGCTTAGTGCTCTTTTGACCTTCTTTTTTTTCTTGGACAATAAATTGAACATTTCCTTTTTCTTTCATTCGATGTGCTGCACGTGATGTATGACTATTATTAGCGAGAATATAATTTACTATCCTTTTTGCATGATCTTCGTTTTCTTCTTTTTCAATGAGTCCTACACCACTCATATTTTCATTTTATGTGATACACGTAGCGATACCACTATTGTTAATAAAGTAACGGCTTATTGCCCTTATGAAATGTTGCACCAGCTCTGTGTTTTTTGTCAATAAATTCTGCATTCCATTCTTTGTGCCACACCCGTCAGTAATATTTCAAATGTTTTTTTTACTAGGAGACTGACAAAGAAAACAAGTTGAATAAATGGATTGAAAGTGGTAATGATTTCGACTGCGACCCAACATATGACCCCAGTAGTGAAAATATGAAACACGGTTTCCGAAAAGTTGATTTTAAATATGACAGTGATTTTTAGGACCATCTGCAGCACTTTTCGACGTAAAAAACCAGAATGAAAATGAGTTCATTAGGCCAGACGATGGAAATAATACACCTCTTCACCAAACATATTTTCAAGATAAAGCAGGAACGTCTGTTGCAATAAATTTTCCGATCAGAATACGCCTGGAAGACGAAAAAAAATTAGTTTAGAAAAATTCGCCGCGGAAGAACCGAAAGACGAAATGCTGGACTTTCTTACAGAACCCGAAGTGGAAAGAGACGAAGCGAAAGAACTTTGTTGCCTTTACCAAAATGTTGACTATAGTGCCGAGTAAAAAAAATAAACTTATTCTTTTCAAGGAATATTGGAACTTGAAGTCCTACAATAAAAGATCGTCGTACATTGGATCACTGGTAGAGATTGTTGATAAAGCAGTCAGTAGATTTCGAACAGAAGACCCTAATCGTCACAAATTTGGACTAAAAATCAACAGATATTTTTTGAAAATTGATGTTACACGAACACAACCGTGCAAAACTTGTTTTCTCAACACATTTTGTGAGACAAACAATTTTGTTAATTTAGTTTGTCGAAAGAAACGTAGTTCAGTATGTGGATTTATTATGATAGGAGTGGACGTGCACTTCCTCCATCCAAATTCTCCAAAGAAACAATGGATAATGTTCGTATACATTTATTGTCATTTCCCACACAGGACAGCCATTTCACGTGATGAGAAAATGATAGAAAGTATCTACTGTCGCACTTCACAATGAAAATGATGAAAGACCTTTACCGAAAAAAATATCCACATGGAGTGTCTTATCGCTATTACAGTCAAAAATTTTATGTTCAAAAATTAGCGATTAGCGATATGTGTAAATTTACTATTGAGAGAGACTACCATTTATTTTTAGCTGATGAAACGTATAAACAAAAAGCAAGAGATAAACAAGTAGCAAAGGAAAATGAAAATGACCAATGTTTAACGTTTGATTCACAGCAGTGCTTGGCTACAACATTCCTGTTGAATGCAATTGTGTTTTACAAACGCCAGCTTTGGCGATGGTGATCATGCTGTATTTGAAAGAAAAAAAATAAATAGTAAATTGATGGATGTAGCCGTAACTACGTGGTATGAAATCATAATGAAGAAATGAAACTTTCTATGTTTTTTACCTATTACAAAAACATATAAAGTTTAATTTCTCTTTTCTTCATTAAAAAACAGTATTTTGATAGGCCATCCCCATGATTGGTATCAGCTGGTCCGATCGTGCTGGCCTTGATTTTCGGTTATTAAGATGACCTAAGACGAATATGTTGAAAGGTATATTAGTGAAAAGAAAAAAGAAGACGTGGCACACAACGAGTTTAAGTGGCAACCTGTGCGTACCTTAAAATACAGCGAACGGTTTGGTATCATCCAATTTAAAACCAGCTTAGATTATTATGAACCATACCAGGAGGTGTCGTTTTTGCGATAGAAAAAATCCGCGAAATGATTAGCTGATGGTGGCAACTTCTCAAAAATTAGAAGTACGTTATAACCAATATCTAAGGAAAAAATGCTGATCTTTTGTCCCTATTAGAGTTTATGCCACCTGTGTTTCATCCGACTCAACTGTATCAATAGATTCAGATTTGAATGAGATTGATGCTGACAACCAAAATGGGTGTTCCGAACACCAACTTTTGAAATGTTCAATTGAAAAACTGCGATTTTTGTTATTTCAGTTTAAGAATTCGATTATTTTAGTTCCTATCACTAAACTCACTTACTTTTCACTTACTTTTTAAGGTTGATTCAATCTAAGTAGAAGGGTTTTTGTTTTTTACTGTGTGGCAGATCACGTAAGTCAATATTATATAACTGTTTCTCATAGCAGATGCAACAAGTAAATCAAATATCAATACATTATGTTGTGTATTTTCTTTCAAATCTCTATACTGAGTGTAAAATGCAAAAATTTTCAATTCATCCAATAGTATTGATAGTATGTTGTTTTATTTTTTATAAATCAGTTTTTGCCCCCCTCCTGAAAAGTGGCCATTTTTGACTTATGTGCTTATTCCCTTTATACGCAGATATATACCTAGTGTCGCCATTTTGAAAAATACGATTCGACGGAATATTCCTTTAATTTTTTCTCCAGATCAGGGTATAAGTAGAGTATCAAATTCAATGTGAAGTTTTCTACGCATCGTTTTCAACAACATTCGTTGTTGAATGCAGAGGAATGTGTTAGTGTAATATAAATCTGCATAATTTTGTTTTCATATCATCACAAACTTTGTTTGTTGTTTACACCATCCGTCCCAATTGACCTGATGATGGATGGTAAAGTGCAATTTTGAAATTGTGTATTAAATTATTCTGCATGACGACTTGGAAATACTCTGATGCAAATGCTGTCGAATGGTCCGATACTATCACTTGATGAATACTTTTAGTTGCGAATACGTTTCTCAGTATCATTACCGTTGATTGGGTTGATGTGTCATTTGGAATACGCATCAATAATTAAGAGGATATAATAGTTTTGCAATGGTCCTGCAAAATCGATAAGTATAGTTCAATCTACGGATTATTTGCCTATTCCAAATGATGCACCAAAACCTTTTGTAACGTGTGTCTACATTGTTTACAAAAAATATATTTTCTACCATTTTTTCGATATTTCAATACAGTCCTAACCACTAAAATCAGATAGATAATGCCTCCATCTGTACAATTTCCAATTCCTATAGTATCTGGAAAACTCATCTTTGAATGTTATTCGGAATTAGCACTCTACAACCGCATGATAAGCAGTTTTCATGAAAAGAGAATTCATCTTTATCGGCCAGAATTTCGACGAAAATTCTATTCCTATTTTCCGGCAATCATTTCAATGTTCTATGTGGTATTAGTCAGGCAGGTATTTACCAGAACCTACTGTGTAGGTATGTTGGGTGAAATGAACGTTTCGAAATTTCATTTCGAAATATTTATTTTCTTATAATTGGACGAAGTTGTTTATATCACGCAGTAACTTTTCAGATTGAACTTTCAAGTTCGTCACTTATTACACATATTAAATTTGCAGATTCACTGTTGATTTAGCTGCGTTAATTTTTAAATTATGGAAGGATAAAAACTCAAAAAAGCATCATGTATATAAAGTTCAATTTCAATTCCAAGAGAGAGAGAGAGAGAGAGAGAGAGAGAGAAGGAGAGGGAGAGAGAGAGAGAGAGAGAGAGAGAGAAAGAGAGAGATGATTCACCAAAATGTTACGAAACTGAAGTACTGGAGGAATAAATTATGAAATTTTTGCTCGATTGGACTATTTTTATGATATATGATGAAACTGGTTGATACTTGCTAAAAATCCATATAAATAACGTATTCAAAAACAACTTTATTGTGAGATGTGCTTTACAAAAACGCAATACGTATTTCGCTATACAATGGTTAGGGCGTGCCTTTACTAACTTCACTGGTTGGTAAAGACACGCCCGAAGAAGTCATTGTATCTCGAAACACGTGTTGCGTTTTTGTAAAACTGTTTAGTGAAAATCTCACAATGAAGTGTGTTTTGAATACGTCATTTTTATGATTTCAAAACAGCATTTCTATGCTTTTCTTTGTATCAATCTATGCACAAAATGAATTATCGCGTTGAAGTTCTATAAAGATCGCTATGAATACTATCAATTCTACATTCATGTGTATCTGTTGAAATTGAGAAATCACATACTTATCTGATGAAAATAGAGAAAAACTCTCTCAAGTGAGAACCCTGAGGCATATAATTTCAACGAACTGCGACCCAACCGCCACTGTTGGCCCATAAATAAAGGAAGCTCATCGGTGCTAACTAAATTCATGCGAGGAAATGGAAATAACACGATAGCCATTTCCGAACGAGCGTAATTACAAGTTACACGCTTGCGGTCTGGCGACATCCGTAATAAGCAAATACCATAACCCAAACTTACATAGCAACAGCATTTATTTGATGAGGGAAGTTTAAAGGGGAATGTCACAGACCACATTCAATTTCATGATAGTAAGTTATCACACATACACTGACGACTCAGCCCTTAGCTGATTTGATGAATCCAAATTATTGATGGATTTGTTCAGCTCGTTTCGATTAGAAATTAACATGTTAGGTCCCACAAGAATATTCACCAACATCAATAACCACACCAGCTGCACCAGTATTGACTATATGGTAACCAACT
>WOGP01010562.1:0-10273 GCA_015342065.1 Leptinotarsa undecemlineata
AGAATTAGTTTTTCAGTTGGATGTAGCACTTTTGTACACATCATCTTAGTAATTTCATGATTACTTGTATCGGTGAGTTTGCTCTATCTTTCAGGTCCCTATCTTCGGATAGCTCCCTCTGTATGATTGAAAGTGCTTCTTTGACAGGGACGTTGGTGTAGAGGCTACCTAAAATCCACAAGAAAGATGTTCCGCTAAGACCGATTAATAACTCCAGAGATTCAGCTATTCAGAATTTGTCCAGATTTTTATTACCAATAATCAAACCACTGCAAGGAAAAACATCATCCTTTGTGAAAAATTCAAGGCATTTTGTTAAACTACTAGGGGCAATCAAAGTCTGCACTGAGCACTTTCGACATGGAAAGTCTCTACACCAACGACCCTATCGAAGAAGCAATCATGCAGAGGAAGTTATCCGAAAATGGGGACCTGAAAGATAGAACAAACTCACCGTTACGAGTAATTATGGATTTAGTGGGGTGCTGTGTACTAAACTGTTACTTCCAACTGGACAAATTTTGTACGCAAGATGAGGGATGGAAATGCACATCAACAACGTCAGTCCTTCCATCACTTTCACAACGGAGAATGAAGTCTACAACAAATTGCCATTCTTCTGTGTATCAAAAACCCACTTACATAGGAAAGTATCTGAATCAGGGATCCAACCACAATCAATAGACTAAGAGAGGAATCATCAAGACTCTACTAGACCTTGCTTTCGGGCTCTGTAATACAAAGGAAGGTCTCGAAAAGAAACTAAGCATCATCAAAGATGCCCTTCAACTGCATGGTTACTAAAAAGTGATGGTGGAACAGGTTTAAGCTACAACACACCAAGAGCTCCACAGCCACAGCCAACACTTGTACTTCCCTACATCAGAGGATTATGGGAAAGGATAAGAAGAATTGGGTCCAAGTATAAGATCATAACTTGCTTCAAATGTAGGAACACTATACTTAGAAGCCTCACGAAAACCAGGCAACCAAACGCGGACTGCGATTCTAAGAATTGCATTTACCAGATACCCTGCTGGTCCAGAGAATAATACATCGGTGAAACTAAGAGAAAGTTCGCATTGCCGAGCATAAGAAATACACACAGCGAGAGGAAACCAGTAAATCAGGAATAGCAGAGCACATTTGCACTCATCAACATAACATCAAGTGGCCTCAAGCTGAAATCATCACTGGTTCAGGAGAAAATTCAAAGAAGCAGCATATATGTTGTTCAACAACATATTTAGCCAAATTATCGTAGAAATACGCAACATATAAACCTGTAGTCAAGTGGAACATGACCAACTCCCGTCAAACGGTCAGTTTCCGCTAAAACCGATGAAGCGAAGAGAGGGAAGAGAGGATAGGTGAAAGCACTCGAATGATCTATAAATAGGTAGATCTCGGAGGAACGTCGTGAATTAACTTCGTTTGGAATTTTTTAATTTTTAATGTTCGTTTCTTGTTAATCATTCTTTAATTTTCATCTCCTGTTGATATTTCCTTTTTTTGGTTGTTGCTTGTATTTCATTTCATTGCAATTTCAGTTTTTTTGCTTAATATAATTGTTATTTCAGCTAATCTCTTTTTATTTTTTAAAGATTCTTTCAGGTATTTCGAATCAATTTATATAATATTGGACAATGGAAGTCCGAACTAATGAAATGTATCAAAATACTTTTGTCTAATTTCTACTAACTTTATTATTTGTTACGACCGGTTTCGGTTTGTTAGATCATTATCAAGTAAGTAAGATAGAAATTCGATATTCATAATACGATAATTATAGTTTTTTAAGAATTCTCCGCACTGTACCACATAGTACAGCACACGGGATGAAGCAATTGTATAGCGAAACACGTGTTGCGTTCACAATGAAGTGTTTTTTGAATACGTTGTAGGTTTTAATCAAGCATGGACCGATTCCATATCATAAATAAATTAAAATCTTTGACATGATAAGCTCAAAACAGCCTAGAATGGTAGTTTAAATTACTTTGCTAACTATAAAATTTATTTTATTCTCCCATCTTGGTGAAAACATCCTGTGTTCTATTCGGCATACTATTATGAAAACACATTTTCTGTTTACGAGACACAATTTTATTTTGAACTTCCTAATTATGTTCCATTTCTTGGACTATATTCATCCGAAATTCTTCCAAGAACTGCAAGTTCTCAGGCATGCAGTGAGTTTTATGGAATATGCCGAAATACACATAAAAAATAATTAGTCTGTCTGACTTGAGAAAATAACAATGACAAGGTAACTTCACGACAAAAATAAATTCAGCTGTTTTGAAACCTTGAATGTCCAATGAACTGGCGAGGATCTACCTGCTGGATATATATTTTTAGTGTAAATACGTCATCAGTTAGAATAATTACCCCGTGAAAGATAATTACTTTGCATCAACCCAAATGAAATTCATCTCCTGTATGGAAATGAAATTTGAATCGAGAAAAAAGAAGAAGGAAACATGTAACATTGACCATCTACTCTTTTATTGACTCTGATGTGTTAGAATAGCTGTTTATGATATGACTTTTGAAAGTAAGGTTTTATTTTGTGAGTGGAAAATTGTGTGTTCTTGACGATATTGAAGAGTCTGTTGAAAGAGCTTCAACTGAATTGATAGCAAAAATATCGACTCAGCAGTACGATATCGGATATTCTAATTCTAAGTCTTAAAAACGTCAAAATAAATTTCAGCGAAACCGTTTTCTTAGCTTATCTAGAAGATAAATGAAAAATATAGAACTCGTCAAATTTGTGGAGCAAGTTTTCAATGATAAAGTTGAATGCGCGGAAAAATGAAAATTATAGGTCCAAAAAATTAAAAAAACTTAGTTTGAACAATTTCAGAGGTTTATAAATAAGGAGCCAGGTGAAAAATATTTGATGATGAAAGTTGCTACTAGTTTCGAAATATATGGGACCTGCCGGCGTGCAGTGCCCATATATATGGACACTGCACGCCGGCAGTGCTTATAGGAGACATTAAATTAATGGATAAATCATTGACTGTTCAAATTCCAAAAACAAAAATAGGTCGTTCATTTTGCATTGTTGCAAAAATTGACTATTTTAATAAATACAAGGCTCTTCCACATCGCAAGGTATTGATATCAGCAGTTGTTCAAATTGTACTTTTCATATCAATGTATATAAATAATAATATTGTAATTGATGTAAATAATATATTTGTAACAGAATTCAATTATATCTAAGTATATGTATTGTTCATAATAAAACTTCCTCGAAAATTGAATAATTACGTTTTGTTTATTGCTATTTGGTCGAGAAAAATCATGTTGAAAAACACTTGTGTTGAAAATATTTTTAACACACTACTTTGTAAACATCATCTTTTGATTCTCTTAACAACCATTGAAAATATCACTTCTAATGACTGTTGTACAAAAATATATTTTCAGAACTAATATTTGAACGTTACAAGTCAAAACAAATACCATTCGAAATAAGAACTCTCTTGTCCAACTATTAGAATTTTATTCAAATCTAATCTATCGTTAGGTATAGCTGATTCACACATGCCCTCATATGGAGAGATAGCTGCGGTTATTGAGGTGGGAATCCCGCACATACTTGAATATCCAACACCCTCAATATCGCCAGTCAACTGTATTCTCTTCAGTATGCCAATATGGCAGCCATAGAGAATATTCTAGATGGTTTACAGGTTTGATTTCAGTGCTACACGTTCCGGTCTGGAACGTGTAGCACTGGATGCAGTGTGTAGCTTTCAGTAGTGACAGGTCGTCTCCCTGAAATGAGTCACAGTAAATCTATTTCCGAAAACACACATTCGTGTTGCTTGCTCACCTGACTGACCGTCGATTAGGTCCCACTAGACTGAAAAGGATGTACCATAATCTGTCAACCACGGAGTGTCTTTCCACAAGAAAATCAAGGCCCTGGTAGCAGAGCACAAAATCTCTGTCCGTCAGGACCTGAACTAGATAATATTTTCAGTATTTACAAAGTCGCACTATTGGCAACTGACCTGGAAGATCAGGCTATGAAACATTTGCCTCCCTGCTTATACTACATCTCAATTATTATACACAACTTATACTAGTACAATGTATCTATATTTTTCAATGGCCCTGTATACATCACGTGTATATTCAAGGATCCAACTATGTACGTAAGCAATCTCCATCGAAGTGAAACTACCTGGAAAATTGACTTCCACATAATAACTTTGTTATTTTTTTTTCATTCAACTACGAGTTAGTGCACTTTCTTGTACAAACATGTCTATTTTGCAAACACACACATATCCAACGATATATTTATGCAAACCGTTTGAACGTTAGAAATTACGGTTTTATGCTGCGCAGTCAAATTAGTAGGTAGGTAAACTACTGGTAACTACCTAAAAGCGGAGATAGATAGCATCGGCACAGTTTATTATGATTATACCCACCCGGAGATACGTTTAGAGGAAAAGAATTGATACATTTGCAGAATTAAGTCTTCAAGGAATCATTACTTTGTTGCAGTGACACAGGAATATTTATCGGGGTAATTTTTAACGTATTTCATGTAAGTTGCGTGCTTGTACGCTCATTGAGCTCTCTAATTTCTTCTCATAGCTTATATCTCCCCGGAAAAGGATTTGACAATAATAAAAATAATAAGAAATGATACTCAAGGCAATGTTGACTGTAAGGCAACAAATAATGAAAGGATAATTCCTTTGCAAATTTTTTTTAATCATCAGTATAACGATTGAAGAAATGATGTAAAAATTCACACAGTGCAAATGGAACAGACTTAGTTTTTGCGTTAATTCTATTCACGAAAAATGAACATTCAGTGAAGTGATTCATAAAGGGATCATCCCCATATTCTCAAACGAATCCTTTTTTGAAACAATTGAATAATGCATCTTCATTAGGTGCAACTGACACCAAATTTGGGTCAAGTTTTTTGCAAATATGTGATTCTAGTTAAAGAACGTTTGAAGTCTATTCACATAACTTCTAAAATTACCAGGAAATAAAAGCTTTTGCCAATGGAGGGCCCATTCATTTACCCATCAGAACTCTATTTGAAAATAAAAAAACGCAGTTGCTATGTCAAAATAAAAAGATGTAAAGACGTTTTTATCTGATGTTCATTGAATGTACATTGAGCAATACATCCTAATTCATAATCTATACTTTATATCCAATATAAATGAAAAGCCCCAAAGGAGCATGAACTTGAGTAATTATAGGTTTTCACCTATACCATAGATTTCGACCTTTTTCTACAGAAGAGCTGAACATCGACTAAGCAACCTCAACTCTCCTCCCTGTTATATAGGATCAAAGAGCAAAAGTGTTCCAGTTATCCTGCTTTTGATGCTGTTGGAAAACTTGGGAGGCTAGATTGTGCAGTATAGCAGCGAAATATCGGTTCTTCGAAAGCGGAACCAATTATCAAGAAGCAGAAGCAAAATCTGCATCAGGAGAGAAAATGAACTCCACCCAAGCTGGCGTAGTTCTTCAAAAGATGATTCGCCAAACCAGAGGCGAAGGAACCTTTGGCTGATGTGAATTTATAGTGACTGACCGGACACTCGAGTATTACAGGCAACGAAAAAACTGATTAGCGTGCCAGACATAGATCATCAACTCTATATACAATAAATCCTAGACCATCTGTTATGGTATTGACATTTTGGGTAAGGAACCAGTATAGAATGTGGGTCTATGAAGAACATTACCAGTACTGGAAAATTAGAGAACTGCTTCAACAAAATAGGGACAGACTCAAAGCCAAAGCTACGCTCTGAACACTGTCTTTGGAGAGGACACCTAAACAAAGACGGGCTGAATAACAAAACCTCAACTGCAGCAATAGTAACAATGGGGCAGGGACAGGTCGTTATGTTTTATACGAATGTGAGGCCCCGGATCGTAGGAGGTGATGATTCATAGACAACTCAAGTTATGCCTAGAAAAATGTAAAAATCACAGTTTCTTTACAAACTAGGACAGATTGTTGTAATGGGTGATATGAAACGCAACATGTTCATGGGGCTTCAGTGCTTTCCAGAGTCCAACAAGTCAGTTGGTTTCGAATAACAGGAAGAGATCGGCTGCCGTAGAGGATATTCCAAAAGATGACCCAAATCTAAACCTTATGGTTACAGGCTACCTGAGAGCATCTTCTGGTTAGTATGTACGATAATAGGCGTGCGTAGCCCTGAAATACGTCAAGGAAGATCTACTTTTCAATCCATACAGTTGTGTTATTTACCTGCCTGTCACGTACTGACACTTCCATGGTGTTTGAATCTTAGAGTGGATTATTACACATACTCTGTATATAATCATAATATTACACATTATCTGTTCCGCAGACCAGTTCAGATTTTCAGCCTTCAGCGGGGTCTCATTCTTGCTAGATGACTTGAAAGATAATTCATGAAATGAAGTAGTTGGCTTCGTTATGAAGCTAGATTCATTCGGTCGAATAGATGTGAGTTATGATTAACCCTCGTGGGTTGCAGTGAAGGTTCGAATAGACCCGCTTAAACACCTATTTTCCCATATTCGTCGGAATTT
Organism: Leptinotarsa undecemlineata; assembly: GCA_015342065.1. Lineage (NCBI taxonomy): Eukaryota > Metazoa > Arthropoda > Insecta > Coleoptera > Chrysomelidae > Leptinotarsa > Leptinotarsa undecemlineata. The sequence continues at coordinate 6,589 of WOGP01010562.1, forward strand.
CATTTTTTCTTCAAATAATTTCTAAAACTATAAATTATTTCCTTGGTTTTCAAACTTGTTTTTTGGTGTTATTTCCCAACTTTCTGTGTCTATCTTGTGTAAGTACCTTGTGGTGAGATTTTAATTCTGATGATGGAAATCAACTCATACAATGCATTTTTTCAATGTCCTCCCTTTTATTTTTTGAAAGGGTCAACTCAAAAATTGAAATTTGGGGTAATGAAATTAATGCATGAATACTTTATTTTGAAGTGAAATTGACAGATAAAACATTCAAGATGTCCACTGGGCACCATCTGGGAAAAAAGGAAAGGAAAGGAAGGTCTTTGAAGCTCCTGACGAATACTTCACAACCCTAGAATATGAAGTCAATATCTACACCTACTACATAATGGCGGAACATTTAATAATTTCCTGAAGAATATCGATATTTCTAGAAATATTTCTCTTTATCTGCCATATGGCAATTCCAACAGCCCGATAATTTTTGTTAAGTTATTTTTTGTTCATAAAAACGTTGAAAAATGTCAGTACGACAATGAACATCATTGTTCAGTTAATAATATTCTCATTTAGTTTTCGGTTTTACTAGTAGAAAGAAAGAAAAAACAATCTCTAAAATGGTCAATTCTGGTCCATTGACAGAAAAAATTGAAGGTGCGACGCGTAACTTTCACGAGACCGAAAAGATTTTCAATGAACGTTTTCCGAATCATCATATCTATAGAACATATTTGAGAAAACGTGTATCCAAATTCATAACTACCGGTAGTGTACATAACAAAACGCCCCCAGGTCATCCGTCCATTCCGGAAGAACACCAAGTTCAAATAAGACGCTAGTAAATCCTGAACAGTCAACTTATACTGTCGCAAATGTTTGTGAGATGTCTTCTTCTACTGTGTGGAGACTTTTGAAGAGGAATAGGTACCAAAACGGAAACCATTGCAAGGCATCCTACCTATCTTCATAATATTTATTTCAGTGACGAATGGACGGTTTTCAAACAGCTATGTTCACAGACAAAATTGCCGTTATTGGAGTGACACCATACCTCGGGTTTTCTGGGAAACACATACCCGATATCCAAAAAAAAATAATATTTGGGCGGGAATATTGGAAAACCATATGAATTCGATATGGATATTGTATTCCAACAAGATGGAGTACTACCACATTACTCCACATTACCATTTTCCCGGTCATTGTCCTACAGGCCATCCCGCTCGCCAGATTTGACTCCCTTGGACTTTTTTATGGTGCTATTTGATGCAAAAGGGATACGAAATGCAACCTGCTTCAATATTGGATATACGGCAGTGAAAAATAAATATTTGTAGAGATATTGACGTTACTGTGTTCAAAAATGTTCAGGGTGAAATATCGAATAGGCTGTTCATATATCATTAAGTTCAAGGTAACCATTTCGAGCATTTTCTGAACTGACATCAAGCTTATTACTTCATATTATGTAGTTAATTGTCAATGTATTCAGACAATTATCAAAAGTTCTGCCATTTTGTAGTACTTGAAGGTATTCTGTTTTAAAAATCTGTTTTAAAATCTGTTTTTCCGTTAATCAGTTGCCGCCCCCATACGAACGACAACTCTCAGAAGTTGAGAAACGAGGTCTTACCTGTTAACGTGTGATTCCTAACACGGTTGCAGAATCATCCCAGCTTCAACCAGATAGATTCTCTCGAGAAAAATATCTGGTCGAGGTAGGAATCGAACCCACGATCTTCTGATCGTGAGTCGGGCGCACTACCACTGCGCCAATTCCACAACAATATTGACATTATATTCTAGGGTTTTGTCGCCATCTTGAAAATTTCATCTGTCAATTTCACTTCAAAATAAAGTATTCATGCATTAATTTCATTATTCCAAATTTCAATCGACCCGTTCAAAAAATAAAAGGGGGGAGGACATTTAAGAAAAGCACCGTATATTGGGCGAACTGAATAATTACTTCATTTTCGAGCTGTTGATTATTTGAACATCTGTATTATGTTCGCGGAAGGAATGCCGAGTTATATAAACGTTCAACATATACAATGACTTCACGGAACGTAGCCGTTATTTACAGTATCTATCGTGGAAAACTTCACCGTGGTAATTTGAAATTGTTGACGTAGCGTAGATAAAAAAAATTAATTGTTAATCTACACCTACTTCATATAGAAGGAGAAATAGAATATCATGTGATAGATTATTGTGGCACAACAATTTGAATATGATCAAGTTTAGAAATTATGGAGGCGCAGAAAATTCACACATTTTTATTACTTGTTACTTGAAAATTTGGTAATTATCTCAAAATTTCGATTCCAAACCCGCAATTTCCACTCAAATCTCGCAGTTTTTTTTTAATCATCTGTCAGCCTTCATCTTATTTGTACCTTTTGTGCGATTCCTAGCACGGGCTAGGGCAGGAGTCGTCAAGTAGTTTTAGGTGGGGTCCGGTAACTGTGAGAAAATTTTGACGAGGTCCAGAAAAAAAAAACTGATAAAAATCAAGTGCTACCTATGTATTATTTTGGTTTGAAATCTGAATAATAAAACACAATCCCTAAAATTATTGTGAGAAATTACACCGATGGTCTTAAGACAGTTATTTATAGTTTGGTTCTCGATAGGAACAGCAAATTCGAAGTGTGTCTTCTAGGTGGGCGTCCGTTAATCTCCACCGATATTGGTTTTTCAAAAAATTAATATTTGAGAAAGATGTTGCACATACATATGTTGAGCCTGCTCGTCATCTTGATCTCTTTCAGGCTGGAGCCTTGCTCCCCTACCCTTTGGACTGGTTGACATATGTCGAGCCAAACATAGTGATCAAATTTATAGCTATTTTTTTGCAATTTTTGTATTTTTCTGGAACATGTTTGGTACAAAATTCTTCAGTGGATACCGTTTTATATATTTGGAGAAACACATTTTCTTGCAAATCAATTATCTCTATTTGAAGTGATGCCTTTGGCAGCCACATCTGTCCATTCTGCTGCTACATCAACTTCAAATGACGATTTAAAAGAAATGGAAATAGCTTGGAATCTTGTAGTAAATTCGTTCCTAAGATCGGCCAGAAATTTTACAAATACTGCAATATCCTTTTCAGATATCTTTTTATATTAAAGAATTGTCGGAATATGAATACATTTTTGTCTTGCAATATATTCAAAGATATCCAGCATGTGACGAAAAGCAGACACGTTTTGTATCATATCACATATTGATTTTCCATTTCCTTGTGATTCTGTGTTGAGCACATTTGATTGAATATTTCAAAATATCTTTTAATAAACCACGACCAGCATATTACGCTTGTTTGTGCTTTCTGGCTCCCTCCGTATCTAAATTTTGCAAGAAGGAGGTTACAACTTCTTTTATCAGCCAGAAGTTTTCCACAAAGGGCTGCCTGTTGAATTATACACTGATAAGATATTAGACCTGAGTTTTTATCCCTGATTCTCTTTACTACAACTTTTTCTTTGCCAATCATTGCTAGGGCCCCGCCAGTTGAAAGCGACACCATTTTATTTTAACTAATGTTAGATTCAGTAACAAATTCATCAATGACCTTGAATGAATCTTCTACAAGAGTATAACCTTCCAACCGTATTAGGAAGTGTACCCGTGTTAGGAATCACACGTTAAAAGGTAAGACCTCGTTAGTCCTTAG
>WOGP01010563.1:0-12790 GCA_015342065.1 Leptinotarsa undecemlineata
ATATATTATTTGATAATTGAGGTTTTTCCGGGTTTTCCTGCAGCTAAAAAACCAAATGCGCCACTGGAATCAATCAAGCCGCTTCGGAGCACGAATTAATTTTAGTTGCTGTTTTATAATTTCATAATTTGTATAACTTTTTTTATATATATTATTAATTTCATATTATTTAAAAACATATTTCTGTGTCAGTTTCATTATAAATTGATGATTAAGGAAACATTAATTTCTGAGAAATTAAATGTTCATAAACGAAAGCAGTTTTTTCAGATGAATGCTCCTCTTCCAGTTTGTACATGAAAGGAACTTTTGTGCATAAAGTATACATCTTTGAGGATAATTCAATGATTTTGTTTTTTACTATTTTTAAAAGTTTCCTATCTTTTTACATAGATAGAGAAGTAGAAATTCCAGAAGAAGAAAATTTACCTATGAATTTTTGGGCCCGAAACTATAGCGCTCTCAGGAAATTGTAATACCCTTTAATGAATAGCATATTCGAACTTTATATCTAAATATAATTTAAATTATAGAAAATTTCCACTATTCAGAGTTTGTATTCCACTTTCATCTCCACCAGACTTTACATAATGTTCGGAATGTTTTACAGGCCGGGATTTATCACACAAGAGCGATCCCGAACAACAATTTTCAAAGGCCCCATGTTCGACCATTTACAAATACCTCTGGTTATATTGGGCATTATCCATTTTGTATTCATTATGTCTCTGCACAAAATGCCTGCCTATATCCATTTTCGTTATGCCATATGGAATATTAAAAGATATTAATATGCATGTGAACGATTCGTTTTGTTTTGGGCGTCGTCCTTCCTGAATTTATATGCGGGCGATGCTTTGTAATGGAATTAAAAAAATTAACGTTGTTTAAATGAACACGGATTTCATTCGCGTTTATGTTTGATTTTGATACGCTCGAATAATTTCCGAAATTAGACCATTGGCGGAACATTAGCAATTATTGGTAAAACATAAAGGGAATCTGCTGAACTGAATATAAACGACTAACCCCTTGAGAACATCACAATTCAACCCTATGATTTTTATGAAAAAAATCAGTGAACTCTTTTTTTCTTTCCGAAACATTTTCAAAGTAATTATTTCGGAATCTTTGAAAAAAAAATGGAAGCAGATATTATCTACTCCTCCGATTGAAGTATCTACCATTTCTAATATAATGAAGGTTTGTGAATAAGTTATGGATTATCTCATTGCCTAATAAGATGTTAACAGTTTCGGAATCTATAAACAGAAAAATGGGAAAAAACAACAATGAATATGAATTTGAAAGATATTACAATACTATTTGTAGAGAAAGCAGATTGTGACTTCGAATTGAACGTCAAGTGAAATGTCAATAATATGCAAATAATAATTATCAAAATAAAATACGAATCGAATAAAGATTAAAATGTGCATTACAGGAAAATAAAAAAAACTAACTGAAAATTTAACATTTCCAAGTATTGCCTGTCATATTATGTGGGATGCTCAAATTTACTGGAATGTTTTAGAACTTTCCAGAGGTCGAAACTTCTAGCCCTTACATCGTCAAAGCACGACCTTAAGGTTAAAACGAGTACTTTCTTCATGGACGAGATGATGAGATGCATCTAGACATATATGTTCTGCCACCCGTGTGAAGCTGAGTCGGTGGAAAATGAAGAAAGCTGAAACCTTTTTTTGATGTTCCGGAGAAAAAAAGTTCTTTCACTGAAATGTACATAAAATATCGTTAGATCTGATAGTACATCATCAAGTCTAGTGTTTCACTTGATTCTCTATCAAAATTCCAAACTTATAAGACAAACACAGATTTGAAAATTTCATTAAACTTACCAACTACAAACATGAGATCAGTAGATAACTTACCTGAAAATAAAAAAAAATGTTAAAAATAGATATGACTATCATATAAATAAGTGAATATAGCTTGATGCTTTTTTGTCTTTTCATTATTCTTTAAATGTCTATTTCACAAAATTATTACAATCTATAGAATGGTGTCAATTGACTAAATTCATTAAGTTAGTTCACCCTTGCATATAACATTATGGATTTTTTCATCCTTTGAATATGGGTGATTATCAGATCGATCATTTGGGACAAATGGTTTGTTTTTTGCATGATTTTTCCGACTCAACATATTCCGCGCTAGCATCATGAATCCTAGTAGGTATGTATCAACATGGAGAAGTAGAAGGCTGAAAACTTTATTGCTCAAAAATCAATCCCTTTTAAAAATGTACCCTTTCAATTCAAACAAGATTCCTATGGCTGGGAATTAATCAAATAAGCGAATGAATGTTATTTACGTACTGTCATCGAATACATGGGTGGATTTAACCCATTCCATGAGGAAACGTCTTAATTATGAATGAATCGAGTGTTTTTCTTATAATATTATCTATATTTGCTGTTGAAGAGCCGATAAGGCAAGTGTCTTACGGGCGAAATATCAGATGTCTAGCAGTGACGATGACATTGTCTATGTGAGTGATATTTTAATTCTTTTATTATTTATATTCTGTGGCAATCTTATAAATGATATCTGATTCAATTCCATTACTGATGTTTGGAATATACAAAAGAAATAGTGAAAAGAGTTTTTCATATTATTCAGCGTTCATATAGAAGTATTTGTTTCAAAAGTACTTTTCTTTCCTGTAATTCAATGTTTATATGAAAATAGCTGTTTAGAGAGGGCATTTTTTTCCAGTTTGTGTCAGAAAATTACTTCTTTGCTTGATCTACACATCTTTGTATAAAGTTAATTTTTGAAATTGATTGTTTCCTTTCTTTTTTTAGAAGATTCCCAAATTGTTTGTATCAAGGTGGAGAAGTAGAAGGCCAAAAACTAATCTCTCCTTAAAATATACCCTTTGAATGTGAATACATATCTATTGTAGATTGCAACAATTGTATTTTCAATCAAATTGAAAAAAAAATCCTGTTGAGATAAGTTTTTTGGGAAAAAACTTCCTGGCTTTCTACTTCTCCATCATTAAACAAGAAAATGTGGGAAGTTTCAAAAGAAAAGAGAAAAGAAAATAACTACAAATGAAAACTATAAAGGTAGGAATATCATACACATCTTCATATCTCCATATAAAATGGTTCATAAAGTGTTTGGATTGTAAGTATTTCATTCGTCTTGTCTTTTCCACGTTTTTCTGACTTTTCGAATGAGCCTATTTCCAAATTTGAGCCAATTTCTTCAAAATCCTGTCCTGACATATTACCCAGATAAGCAATTCTTTCTTTCTAACTCGTTAAGAGCTTTCATATGATCTCTTATATAGTAGACATTTTATTTGGTAAAAAGTGCCTCATTAATTTCAGCTAATGTATAAAATGGTGATGATTTTACTTGTCTCTTCTTCCATTGGCTATTCCCCTGTGAACTAAATTCTTTTTTCTCTTTCATTCTCTCTCTCTCTCTTCACGAATAGCTGTCATGAATGAACTTTTATTAGACAAGGTTCCTCATAATGTAAAGTTTTCAATAAAATTATCTATTTGGGGACCCGGCAAAAGTTTTAGTTGGAAACTGAACTGACAAACAGTTAATCACTAAAGAATTTATTAAATATACATTACATATTCGAGGTGATACGCATCCAGTTAAAAGGGTGGTCAGCTATATATGAGAAAACTTTTTGATGCACCTCCATGACATATTTTCACCAGACCATAAAATATGTTCATCTAGACGCACAATAGGAGGTTAATTATACACCGACGTGGCCGACTAAATGTGACAATCTATACGGATTCGTTTGGTGCGTTTTGTTTATTGTGATTGAATTATGCGAGGACGCAGACAGATTTGTGTAGTTATTAATGAGCAATAACTCCACCTACATCATATAATATTAATTTTCCACTACTGGACACCGCATTCGAATAAATATAACTGTACGTCAGGTGGGTCATATTTCATAAAGCATTATTTCGCTACGAACTTCATTACAGGTTGATTCAATTAGCTTTCCACTATTCCCATTCTATCGCATTTACGTGAAATATATACGAATGATTAATGTTCATTGAGATGTTACGAAAGAGAGTATATTGCCAGGAAGAGTCGATCTTTTTCTTGAACTTCAAAGTGTTCGTTTTATAAATGATTCGAATGTGGTTCATCAAAGTTGGACACTATGGATTCAAAGGAATCCGTTTCAAATACGCCAGAATTGTATAAGTTGTGCAAAAAGGTTCTGATGCTGGGCCTTTTTTATTCACGCTATATATCAAAGCTCTATTTTATTTTTTCCAACGAATATTTGCATTGCTTTTCCTGAATATAAATTACAATCGCTGACAAGCAGAATTATTTTTCACTCAAGAAGAAAATGAGGACATTTTCAATTGATAATAATCATTATTTTAACGGAATTTTTGGGAATCATATCCTCGACGACTCTTTCAGTTGGATTAGCTACATTGATAACCTAATTATTTCTTTAAACCTTCTTATTAAGTGAACTGATCATATTATATTACTCTCTTCTATTCGTATGAATATCATCGCAATGTTATGTAGAAAAACTTTGGATAAACTAATATATTTTTTGAATTGCAAAATCAGCCCTAAGAAAAACTGATGGTACAAACTTCAAGTAAAGAGTTTTGTGTTATATTGTGAAATGTAACAGTAAAATGCAAAATCGTTGGTAATTTTACGTCAGCAGAAAGCATTTTAAGTATAGTTGAACATCTAGTATTGATTAACCGTTTTAAACCTTCCCAAGACAAACAGCAAAACTTTTCCTTTATATCGTTTATCTCATTGTCACATGACCTGGTAAGTCCAATTATTTATCGTTAAAATGTCTTGATTTTGTTAATTCAGAATTTAAGAAGATTCTAATTTTTTAATCATAAGTATTTGCTTCAGACCTAAGTTTCAATATAATATGGTTCACTTTTTAACATTTTCGCCGAGAGTATTTACACTGTCCAAAGTTTCATCAGAGGAATAATTTTCGTTGAGTCTATCTGCTTTCTCACCTCTATTGCTTTTTTAAACCGATGTTCGATATCTTTAACTAGCAACATCCTTTGAAAATAAATTAATGCCACTGGCAACCGCCATTCTATTATAAACTAATGAAATGCAATTTCGAATCGGTGTGAAAGTTATGCCATATTCCTCCATCTCGTCCTTTATGTTTCTGAAATATTTCCAATGTACAATTATATTCCCCGAAGAATTCTCCCGTCATGAACTTGTTAAAGTCCCACCGTATCGATCGCGCAGAACTTCCAACATAGCTTTATTAATCCTCTTTTGAGGTCTTATTACGAACTGAGGAGGAAGAGGGATCTTTGATTGCTTATTGTGGTTTGGAAACGAAGCCCTGGGGTCGACCTCGTCCTTTGCACTCTCTTACCCGCCTTTGTAAGGATTCAAACTTACAAATGTCGTCAAATATTTGCTTGGTGTCTTATTTGTCTCGTTTCATTCACGAGCCGAGACAATGGATTTACTGGAATGAAACTGGTGAGGTATGACTTGAGAGACGTTTATCACCTCGGAAGTTGCGGAGACGGATTGTACGTGAGTTACAGATAGGTAGCCTTTTGTTGTTCCCAACTTGGTTATTAGCGGATCTTGGGGGTTGAAGTGGGTGAAAATCCGTTATAAGGACGTATTGCAACCGACAGAGAACGGGATTGTTGAAATGTGAAGCCTGCACATCATTAGTCACTATTTCAGTGACTGTCTCTACGGTGTAAAGGTAAGATATCTCCAGTGGAATTTCAGACTTGATAAACAGAAATATAACTGTGTATATCTATATGAAATGGTACTTCATCAGAGGAAGTCCCCAATCTTTCAACGGATGAAATATAAATATAGTAAAAAAATAGATTGTTGACGAATATTTTGATGATGGTTTGAACTTCAAATTCTAGAAAGTCGTGACAATTACTTGAAACCGTATTGTATCTTTGAAATGTTACTTCTAGTCCATCAGAGAAACTGACACAAACTAGTCAATTCAAAAGTCTGCAATCTTATCTTATAAGCCATAGAGCTATGTAGTACCCAATTGTTCAAAAACGGCTCAAGTACGACGTCTCATGTACGTTTATTAACTATACATTTTATATTCACAAAAACAATTATTCTATTTTATCTGTTGAAGGAACCTTACATTTTTTTTATCCACGACTATTGTATAATGTATCCATTATACGTTTGTTTGCTCGACCTTGATAATACCCATCAATCATGGCAGTAATTAGTGAGTCATTAAACACTGCTGTCAGATGTTTCCTTGATTAAGCTATAATATTACATTTTTTTGCTACAAACATTCGGTTTTTAAAATTTTATTGTGTAAACCACTGTTTTTTTCATTTTTTACCCATATACCAATTTTTAGCTCTGTAGAACAAATTTAGTTTTTTTACAGTTTTTCGAAAATTTGAAATTTGCCGATTTCTCAAATTTAGCCAATCCTCAACAAAGTTAGTGCTTTATGCCTAACTTATCTTTCCAACGCATTTTTATTACCAATTGCAAAGTTGATACAGTTTTTAAAAACAGATAAATATTTCACTTTATTTCTACTTTTTGCGAAGTAGCTTGATACATAAGCATAATTAAAAAACAATATCAATGAAAAGTCAATAATTTATTCTTTACTGCACTTTTCAAACAGTTAAACTTTGAAAAGAATACATGTAAGCCTGGAAGCCGAAGGAGACTCATTAGATTCCCTTTCAAAAACTGTAACTGGTTTGCTTAGACAATGCTCAGGGTTTTGTACTATTCCTTCGAGATAATTAGGTGAATTTTCTGCAAAAGATATAACAGTATATCTTTCTGAGGTATAGGTTGTCGATAATGCTCTAGGTGTATTTTTCATGATAACCCATGAAATTGGCAACTTCTGTTACTTCACTATTTTTATAATTCAATGTGACACAAGTGGTGGTAAGATGTTTCCTCAGAAAAGTGCCTCGTAGAGTGATAGGATTTTTTGGTCCACACTCAATTGAATATTTTCTCAATAAAACTGTTGTCTTGAGGAAAGAGAAATCATCATTTTCCTTTGGTACTCCAAAAATGAAGGGATTTTCAGGACTGACTCCAGCGTCTTGACGGTGCTTTAGAATCAAGTTAATGCAGCTTTCCAATTCTCTACTCGGTAATATAGGGACTCCACGGCCCAGTTTTCCTCTAATTTCGAACCTTATGTAGTGATGCCCAACTTTTTTGTAAGAATCATTAAGAGCATTATAGACCTCTTTATTATTATCTTTATCAATCCTGGTGTGGTTATTCAACTCGACAATACGTTATCTTTCGATTTCGTTTGCCCTTCTTCGATTAATGTTAAACTCAATAATTCCTTTCCACGTATCAATTCAGAAATCTATGCTCAATTTGTTGTACTGTTGCCTCCTATTTTTTTCCGATATGTGTGGAGACAAACAATATCTGCAGAATCTGGGAGTTTAATTTGTTTAGTCCTATTCCTTTCTTTTTGGTTTTCTACCACTGTTCTGTTGAGAAAAATTGCCAACTCATCATTAAAAAGGTTCAAGTAATCATCCACTAATTTAATTCTATGATCATCTTCTGTTTTTATGTACTCAATTTTCAGAGTGGTACCAATAAATTTAAGGAGAGTTCCAATTGCGCTCGCTGTTGATGGGGCCTTATATTTTCTTGTTTCCTCACAGTAGCGAGTCAATTTATTTATAGCTTTTATGGAAATATCCACATATTTTGGATGAAACACTGGAGCTAGGTGTGTTATCTCGCCCGCCAATGCCTCACAAAATGAAAAAATCTAGCTGCTTGCCTGAGTTTCTGCCTGATCATATCCTGCTGGTGTTTTTGTGATCTGTACTTGATACTTACTTTGTTCCCATAAATGATGGTAATCTCATCATATTCAATTATGTCAGTATATTTGTCATTTCTCAATAATGGGAGAATTAGATTTTACATAATCGAATTTGTTTTATCATGAGCTTGGAGGTGAAGTGTTCTGCTCAACACTCAAAACATTTTTTGTGTCCTTTTTACGAGTAGAGTTGCATTGCACATGATGTTTTCTCAGGCTTAGATAAAATCCATTTAAAGGTTGGACATGGCAGAACATTTTCCAATTTGGGTTTAGCTTTTGATCGAGGTTTTCGGCACAATATTAATTTATTAGAGTCAGTCACAGTTTCATTGTACTCAAAACTCACTTTTCTGCATTGATGAAAATAATTTCACCTCCTTTTCGTTATGTGATTCATTTCCAGATGTTCAGGTAGTCTACTATAAGTCTTTCTACAGTAAACGCGACAGTTTTTTTGTGCCCCTTCCACTTGTTTTTTCATTAGTATAAGTTGTTTGAGAATTTTTAGTCGGTACAAAGTTTTTTTTTCAGTGGGAATTGGAGCTGTCTCAAAGACTGTCTCTGAATATTCTTCAAGGTCGTTGTTATTTCAACAGTTTCTTCAACATTCAGAATAGATTCAGATCTGAATAGTCTCACTAGAAGGCTGTGAATATTCAGCAATATGATGTTTTTTGATTTTATCCAAAGATGAAGTTGAAGTCGATGCCTCAATGAATGGCTGTAAATAAGCATGTAACTTATTGCTCCTCTTTTCACTTTCTTCAGATGCAGTTGAAATATCACTTATACTGTACGTTAGATCTTTATCATTGTGATTATCAGAAAATGTAACATCAACAGGAACTCTTTCCATAATATAATCATCTAAAAAAGTTAAAGTTCACTATAATAGAGGCTTATGCAAAAATCATTAAAATCATAAATAACATGCTGTAGTCAGGTAAAGAAGTTTACATCAATAAAATACAGATTTTGTAGAAATTGTCTAGACTGTAATACCTACTGCAAAGAATAGAGTAGTAGAATGTAATAATCGGTGATGAATGCTCCATCGGTGAGAGGGCTCCATCATGCCCAGTTCTTTGGAGAATTTAGGTGCAAATTCAACATCTGATCAGTGTATCGAGATGCGCAAATATTTCCCACAAATTGAAAATTTCAATTTGATGAGAAAGAAAGGTGAATTTCCCTATAAATTGGATTCGGCACAATACTTTACTGCACCCGGATTATCGTGGGATGCCATGTTGAAATATACTAATATTGAATTGGAATTACTAACTGACATTGATATGGTTCACTTCTTTCAAAAAGGTATTCGTGGTGGAATCAGTCAATGTAGTGAAAGGAAACATAAAGCAAACAATAAATTTTTACCTATTTATAATCTAAATAAACCATTTTCATTAATTTCATATTTGGATGCAACAAATCTATGGTCACAGCATGTCACAACCATTACCAACAGGGTTAATATCTCATGAAATTCTCAATCTTGATATAATAAATCTGGATGTTGATAGTCCTTATAGATTTGTATTGGAAGTGGATATACATTATCCCCAAGAACTTCATGATAAACATTCTGATTTTCCATTCTTAGTTGAACGTTTGATTCCTCCATATACAAAATCGAAAGTTCCCAAATTAATTCCAAATTTAAACGATGAAAGAAATTATATTGTTCACTATAGAAATTTACAGCAAGCTATCAATCATGGGTAGATAGTGATGAACACAGATAGAGTACTGAGGTTCAAGCAGTCATGTTGGATGAAGCCCTATATTGATTTGAATACTGAAATGCGTAATATGTCTAATAACAAGTCTGAAAAAGATTTCTACATACTTATGAATAATGCAGTCTATAGAAAAACAATGGAAAACGTAGACAATAGAATTGATGTTAGACTCATTACACATTGGGAATATATAAAAAGAACTATAGGTGCTAGTTGTCTCATATCGCAACCAAATTTTAAAAAATGCTCCATTTTTACAGAAAATTTTGTTGCCATACAATTGGCTAGAGTAAAAGTTCATTATGATAAACCACAGTATTTGGGATTTTCCATTCTGGAATTATCCAAAACAGTCATGTATGATTTTTTATATGGAGTTATCAAACAACAGTTTGGAGAAGATGCGTCCTTACTCTAAACTGATACCGACTCCCTTATTCTCAAAATAAATACAGACAATTTCTATGAATTTATCAAACATAATTCAAATAAGTTCGATACATCTAATTATAAAATAAGAAACCAATTCAATATTCCAGTGACAAAGTCAGTTCTGGGTAATTTCAAAGATGAATTCCCAAATGATCCAATAATCAGCTTTTACGGTACAGGTGCTAAAGCGTATTACGTGAAATCTNCATGTGAAGACTATGAAAAAATCATTGAAGAGGGAGGTACGATATTCAGGAAGATGAACTCATTCAGAAGCGTATTGCATGATATTTATACTGAATTGGAAAATAAAGTCGCGTTATCGTATCATGACGACAAGAGATTCATCATTCCGAATACCACTCGAACTCGAAGAGATGAATAATTGAATTATAATTCGAAGTATTATTGCTTATTCCTTCAAACCAGAACATTCTTATTTGTGATTATTGTATTATCTATTGTATATGTATCACTTTTACTAAGTTACTTAAATAAAAAATGATAGAAATATTATTTGTTTCATTTCTATTTTCCTAACCAATTACTGCAAAGTATATAGCATAATGTAAATGAAAGAAATATCAGATTGAAAAGAATCATCATAGAGTGCACAATGTCTAAAACAATCGATAAGTTTGGTAGAAAAAGAAAATTGGGTGGTAATGTCATTCGAGGTCCTACCGGGATTGGTTTCAAATTAACAAAAGATGGTCATTATGACATGCAAAGAAAAATATTGAAAAATAAAAGTGAGCCAATTGACAAAAGTGATTGTGTAACTGTATCATATCTTGAAGGGGAAATTAATGGAACAAATGAGGTTATACTTCTAGCCCTACGAACTGCAATACAATCCACAATAGGCAATATTGCTCGCGATGCCCGTCAAGTATTTGACGATTAAATTGCGGAGGCTCGGATAACTTTCACTCGTAAATTTGACAAACTTACAAATGATGTAGACATAAAAATTTCTGACATAACAGCGTCTACAAATAAAAAATTTGATGCTATGTCAAACATAACAGCGACTACAATGAAAAAGTATGATGTACTGGAACAGAGAGTTGAAGTTTTGGAGAAAAACCATAAAGTCAACCCATCATCAGGCGGACTGGGATATCCAGGACTGAACATTAATCCAAATGTTCGAATAATACATCCAAAACCAAAACCAACAGATGATGTAATTATTGAACCAACATGGTGAATTTACTCTCGCGTTAGGTTAGGTTAGGTTAATACTTACGTTAGGTTAGCTCCATACATACGTTAGGTTAGGTTAGGGTAGGTTAGGTTAGGTTAGGTTAGGGTAGGTTAGGTTAGGTTAGGTTAGGTTAGGTTAGGTTAGGGTAGGTTAGATCCATACATAAGTTACGTTAGGTTAGGTTAGGCTAAGATAGGTTCATACATACGTTAGGTTAGGTGTTCGGTTAGATTTGAAGCTTAGCAATGAATGGTGAAAGCATTCCGCGCGCGCAAAGCGCGCCTNGTTCATACATACGTTAGGTTAGGTGTTCGGTTAGATTTGAAGCTTAGCAATGAATTGTGAAGCGCGCCTTCACTAGGGTTTGGAGGTCCCTCCTACTAGGGGCCGGAGGCCCCGCCCGCCTGGGCGGAGCCCAGGCGGGGGGCGTGGCCCGTAAGGGCCACCCCCCCGTCAGCACCCACTTTTCGGAGACCCCGCCCCCTTCCCGGAGCCCCGCCCCACCCCTAAGCCCCGCCCCCCTCCCGAAGGCCCGCCCCACCTCCAACTCCCAACACTTGCGCATGCACACCCCTACCCTCAACGCGTCTGCGCGCTCCCACCATTTCCCACCACTCGCGCATTGATGTCTATACCCTCCGGAGAGCCCTCCACAACATTCAGTACGACGAGTCATCCCATCGAGAGCAGTCCACTCCACTTCAGCACAGTCCACTCCAGTGACCAACTTGAATTTTGAGTAAGTTAACAATGTTATTTTTTATATATCAACTAACTTTGTATTATTTTTCATTTTCAGAATGGCAACCAATACCCAGGAGATCAGCAATGCTGTGGCATCTATCATGCCGGTGTCCAGTGACCAGGAGAAGGCAGCCACTTCGGGGCCGGTGACCAGTGACCCGGGAACCTCTTCACGAGTTAGGTGTAGATCTTCCAGCCCTGACTTATTCGAGGAGGAGGAGGAGGAAGTCAGGGTTGTGAAGAAGGTTTGCCAACGACCTGCAGCGAGACTTGGTCCTATTCCCAAGTACCGAGCTACTTGCAATAGGACTAATCCTTATGCAGGTAGTTGGTCGACCTCTCGTAAGAGGCCCTCTACGCCACCGGCAGCACCAGCAGCAGCAGCAGTGGAAACACCGAGAGCGCCTTCTCCGGAGTTAGTTGTACTAACTCCACTGATGACGCCGCTAACACCGCTGCCAGCAACACCGGCGGATCGTGAGGTGTTGGTGCCACAAGTGAGACAGCCTATCGGAGAGGTGAGTGGAAAGATGAACTCTTTCATACAGAGGTGCAAGGAAGTTGAACATGCTTCCCGATGTAGTGAGGCTGCGTTGGTTACCATTAACCGGCAAATGGGTGAATTGGATAACCGACGGAGTCAACTACTGAGGGAACTTGCCGTAATAGAACGGAACTATGCATCTCTGCAGGAAAGGCATAATGCGGAGACCTCTTCGATAGAGCGATATAAAGACTTATCTAAATATATAGACACTTTTCTAGATA
>WOGP01010564.1:0-10272 GCA_015342065.1 Leptinotarsa undecemlineata
TTGGCATGTAGCTTTGTGTAAACAAGTTATTGAAACCAACACGAAATGGCTATCAAAGTTCATTAAGTAGCATTATATATTTACATTTACCTAACATTCATAAATTCATGTACTTATATTTGTATCTGCTCATCTGGGCTTAATATTGTTTTGTCCGTATTCTCTATCCTTGTCTCTAAGCATTATTTTATAGTTTATATTTCTTAATTGTCCCATATACATGTTTTACTTTACCTGACTTTGCCAATAAGATGTTCAGATCTTGGGTAATAAAGCATATTTTGATTGATTGATTAATTAAACAATAAAATTGAATAAATATTATTATGAAATTGGCCAACTAAAAACTGAACCAAGTTCTTCCAAATCTGTTTGGATGTCAACAATATTTTTAAGGATTAATGTGTGAGGTAGATCTTTCCACACACAAATGAATGACTTAGATTTCCGCATAAAATGTAACATTTCAAATACTTGACAATCAATGTAAATTTTGCCAGCCATTGAAAGAGAAGAAAATAATTTGGGTAAAAAATTAAAAACAAACACATGTAGTGTTGATGGAATACTAGTAAGTCTAATGAAAACATGCATAGTTTTCACAATTGATGCTATCCCTAATGAATAACTCTTTCAAACATGGAAATTTTCAAATCAATAGCTCTCATGACACCAATATATAAAGAGGGGATTATGAATTGAAAAAAAAAAACAATGAATTTCATGAAACAGTGTAATTCCTTAACTCAACCCAATATGGTTATATGAAAGTAAGATCAACTGAAACAGATATCATTCAGTTCACTGAAAAAATTACCGAGTCATTTGAAAATAAAGAAATACTTTAAGGGATATTCTTAGACTTCTCTAAAGCCTATGACTTGTAATATAAGAACATAGGCTTTCATGGCTGACGTCACAATTAAAGAGAAAAAATTTCGGGTTAATAGGCTGTGATCGACTGGAATCTAGAGTACCAAACATATCTGCTACTGCGAGGCCAAAGATTATATCTTGAAGTCTCGGTAACAAACAATTGTAAGTTACTGAAACTTCATCCATTATATCCATTATATTACTTATTCTAATAAATGTCTTGTTTCATCTCTCATACACTGATTTCACTGATATGTTTATGGTGAATATGCTTGCAGTTCTTTCATTATTGTTATAAACACAAACGATTGATAGGGGACAAAATTATGTTATTTTTTTGTTCCATGAAGTAAAGAAATGACTAGAAGACATTGCTAATATGATAGAAAAGAAAGATAATTTTTGTACACACCACTTACTTTTGTCACTAATTGCAAACTTAACTAAATGGGATTTTTGTTACTAGAAGAGAAGTTGATGTTTACTAATATAACAGTACCAATAGAAACTATATTTTCATGTATGGTTGTAGAACAATACACTTTTTATACCCTATGAGTGTATAATATTCTTATGGAAAACTAAGTACTTAATAGTTACTATAATCATTGTTTATGCAAAACCTGATAGTTACCTTTAGGTTAGTAGCAATTTCCCTCCTAACAATTTCTGCAAAATCTGAATTAGATGTACTTTTCCTTTCTAATGATGGCAGAAATTTCAATTTGTAAATTGTGAGAGGACAAAACATAAAATAGAACAAATCACTAAAATATGAAGATCCAAGTGTTGTCACAGATATGTCCAAAAGTGACCTCTCAATAGTTATACAAATTGGCTGAATTTTCGAAGAAACTTCAAAAGCATAAGTCTTGAATTTGAGCAAAGCCTTTCCATTGGTTGCTCTCCCTTCAGGAGCAAAATACAAAGGTGTTTTTTTCTCAGCCATGAACTGACTTACACTATTTTTGAAGTTGTCCGTATTTGTTACATTACCAAAGCAGTAAGTACTTAAACACATCACCTTTTCCAGGGAAGTTCTGGCACTGGGCTACAATAAAAAATAATAAAATACAAATATGTTGAATGTGTGCTAACAAACAGTATATTACTAGGAGTCAAATTCAAAAGTTACTAGTAGGAATAAAAAAAGAATAATAAATCTCCATACCCTTTCATTTCCATGAACTCCTACTTCAAAAGTTCAAAAGGCATTTGAGTTTATTAAATCATTTTTCCACTTCAGAAAAAAATACTGTCTTTTGACATGAATTTTGCTATTTAAGGTAGCATATTCAGGGATATGACTAGAATCCAATTTGAGGTTCAAATTGATGGGTATAATATAAAATTAACTTAATCTGCCCACAGTTTATTGGTTGTGAATATAACTATTTGTATAGTGTAAAATTGAAACTTATCAATAAACAACATGTAGACAATGTAATCTGTCAAATATTAGTAATGCACCATCAACTGGTTTCATAATCTTATAATTAAAAGTATGTGTTTTGTAACTGACTTGTGTATCTTTTGTTGAGGCAACTGTACAAACGAAAATTGCAAAATGGGATCTAAATAGTTCTGCAGAGAGTTTTTTTATTAAAATAATTTCATATAGCTTTACATGACAAAATTTTTCATATTTTTAGAAAGTAGCTGTTTTGAGGATTTTATTTTCTGTTTGTGTCTGAAAGTTACTCCTTTGCATAATCTACACATCTCTGTATTGAATTACTTTCTTGAAATTGATTGCTTCCTGGAGAAATAGAAAGCCACAACCTTTACTTCCCAAATGAAAAATATTGTTTTTGAAGACAATGTCATTTTGACAACTAAATAATTGAAATAGACTTGAGTAATGTCTAGAAAGTGCCTAGGTCCAGTGTGCATCCAAATTAAATGATCATGTATTCGGTGAAAGATGATCTATGAAATTTAGTTTACAAATATTCCATTTGTGAAATCATCCCTTTCTACAAAAAGATAATTTGCAAATATTGGGTTATTCTCATTCAAAAAACTATGGACTAAATTGAAGTTTATGGGATACTCACCGATTTTCGCGATTTTTTCAGGGATGATACTACATGATAGTAGGAGTTCAGAACACTTTTTATTTTTAGTCGGTCTCAATTAGTATCACATAAACTTCAATTTTCCCAAACTATGTCTATTATAGTTTATTCTGTTGGAAAAAAATTCTCCCCGTTTGACCAACAAAAAGTTTCAAAGGAGACCCACAAGTTAATTTACTTGTATAGAGTTACTTATTTGCAAATTGATTACTTTTTTCCTTTCTTTGGAAGATTCCCTTATCCTTTTTTTGTATCAAGATGGAGTAGTAGAAAGCCAAAAACTTAACTTTCTTTTCTAAAAATTAATCACTCCTAAAAATATAACCCCTTCAATACAATTAATTAACTTCTTTACAGTTATGAAATAGATATTAGAAAAACTATAGAAATAAGCTATGAACTGGGTTTATCCAACTTCAGAAATGAGTGTAAGCACCATAGGCTTTGGTTAACCCTCCAATAATATTGCTCGTCTTTAAAAACAGAAAGACTTGAATGTAGTATACAAATAAATAAAGTATTCACAACAATAAAAATAAAAAACTTAAATGTAGGATATATTAAGATTCACTAAGTTGACTTGTCGTTCTTGTCCCAAACTTTATATTAGTTAAGTGGGTTAAATATTTCCAAAAAATAAATGGCCATAATAGGGTTTTGAATGAGAAGCTCAATTCAACATATGCTAACCATCCTTTGATAGAGGAGTGATGATTTAATCATGACTATGCTATATTACATTTGGAAGAGAAAGCAGAAGAGAAATACATTACACCTAAATTTTGAAAAATCAGATTACTAAACATCGCCCATGCCATGTTTTCAATCCACTTATACACTATCATACTTACTGAAACTGATCCGGTTGCACTACATATGGCTAATTGATCAAATATGGAAAGACTATTGCTAATATATACATCAACATTATCCTTCTTCCTGGGGTTTTCTATAGAAACATATATTCCTAAGGATAAGCAAGCGATTTTGTTGATGATTTTTTGAGATGCTGGTGTATCTGGTAAAACCTGTCCTAATATGAATAATCCTAGAAGTAGAATGGCTCTTAAGATAAAAATAAATAATCCAACAGGACTGTATAATAGGAATAATATCAAGCTGGCATCACTTTCCGGCAATCTAAAATAATCAAATGTAAGTAGTCGGATTGAATTTTTCAAAACTCAGCTCACCTGTTAATCCTCAAAAGGTGTTTTATTTCGATATTTGCCATGATTGCCGCAGAAATAACATTACTGAATTGACGGTTATGTTAACAGTTCCTCGGTTTTCAGTAGAAAGTGTATCAGTGAAAGTAAATTTATTAATATAAAATCGAAGAATAATAAATGATCACTACCTCTAAATTACCGTTCTACAAAAATAACAAAAAGTAGACCAAGAAACGTCAAAAACGTCACAATTCTTCATGACGAGATGGAGATATCAGACTTCGCTATGCTCTATAACCCTAAAAAGTAGAGAGGAGAGTTCTTCCATCCTTGTTTGCAGTGAAGCGAAAAGATTATTCAAGTTGGATGTTGGATATATAAAATATACAAAGAGGTACAAAGATTGGAGGGAGTAAAATCACCGTATAGAAGTATACGGTGGTAAAATTATTTGATTGGCGTTTACAACGAATGCGCGTGAGTGAGATAAAATGATACTTTAGTATCATTACTACATACTAAAGTATCATATATCATATCTGACTCATATATTCTAAAGAATATATTCCATATTCAACTTGACAAAATAGAATGCATTTGGTTGTACAGTTGGCAACTCTATTTTAATGACATTTCAGAAATTGAATTCCAATATACTCTTAGAATTTTGAGAGTATATCATAACCACAGAACTATATAGTTCTGTGATCATAACTCATTACTTAGTGGAATGTTACAAAGAATGAATTTGGATAGGTAATTATGACAATTTTACATTAAATTTCACACTTTCCAATAACTTCAACAGCAGTTATAGCCAACATTATAGCATGACATATTTGATTTTATTCCACTTCATACAAGGAAAAACAAGGAAGTTATAGGAGCAGTTTCAGATGTTTTATGTGTGGTTACACTGATATCTGACATAAAATATAAAGAAGACAAGTCATAACCACAGCTTTAAGCTGTGTCATAACTATGGGATTGGAAGCTTTGGTGTGAAAGTTGAATAACTTCTTTGATCAATTACCCAAACACCAAACTAATATTTTTGCAGTGCAAAAATATTAGTTTGGTGTTTGGGTAATTGATCAAAGAAGTTATTGAAGACAAGTCATTACAGTAATTGTGACTGAAAATTTTTAAATTTCAACACATGGAAACCTGTAGAATGTTAATTCACTTTTTTTTTGTTACGGTAGCCGGTCGTTTCAACGTGGGTGCTTAGTTCACTTACTCAAATCGATCACCGTGTTGGTGGCTGGTTCAAGCCTCAGGCTGAACGATCGATTTTCACTTGCTATCGTCCAACCCGTGTTAGGAATCACACGTTAAAAGGTGAGACCTTGTTAGTCCTTAGCTCGCACAAGTTTCGACTTTTCAGAGTTGTAGTTCGTAAGGGTGCGATAGCTGGTTAATGGAAAAACAGATTTAAAACAAATTTTTCAAACAATACGTAACAGTGCCAACTGGCAATGTGTGTATTGTTTTTAGTTTTAGTACTCATTGTCAGAGAATCAACCATATTAACTCCATGCGCAATAGATTTATAGATGTGATATGTACAAAACACTAAATTCATGTCATTAAACACTGTCAAATTTCAAGTTTCTTAATTACATTCACCATAATAACACGTCTCATCAAAATTATATGTCGAACATCAAAGTTGTCAATCATAAGAAATGCTGAAATATCTACAACCATTTTTACGTGAATATCTCACAATTGAGAACAACAATCCACCACTGAACGCCACATTGTAAATTATGGGACAATAGATGACGATATTCAGTTATGATTTGATTCTCGTATATTTATAAATAATGTTCATCTTGTGATGATTTACCGTTTAAATTTTTGTTCACAAAGTACTTGGCTGTCAAAGAATCAGTGATACATTCGAGTGAGAGATAGAGAGGTGGGTAAATAAGAAGAATACCAACACAAAATGAATAATGAGTAATCAACATGTGCGTCATATGAAATGAAAACTCATGAACTGATATTTGCTGAAACGCAGATGTGGAAAAAATCGGTGGGTGCAAATGAATTCCAATGCATCCTTGACGGGGTCCGCGATAGCTGACTTCTAGTTTGAAATAAGAGATTTGTTCGCTACGGAATATCAACTTTATTACTTTTTCCCTTACTGCACTATTTAACTCGCGAAATCTGAAATGTTCACGTACACAATGGATGAAAACACAAATTTCAATGAGGTATTTTGATACTCACTTGATTCGAGATTCAATAAATCTATTTATCGTTACATTTGAGAATAGGCCAATTCTGTTACAAGCATTTGTGGATTTATCAAAAAGTTTCAGAGATGTGGATGTGTTCAGACCTTCCGGAGGTGTCAAAATTCCGATGAACCTCATGTAAAGCCGATTGATGAAGACCATCAAAATAAAGAAATAACAGTATGTGTCGCTGTTGAAGCCGATAAATTAAAGACAAAACTGTTCGGAAATGGCTCGATGCGCCTGAATGGAAGCAAAAATTTTTTCCGGAGACCACAATTAGCGAATGGAATTTTGCGAAACCATGATGAAAAAACAAAATGAAATGACATTATTCACAGATGAGTTATCTATCATTTTCTTCACCTAGGAAATACCATATATCCATTATTCTATATTGGTGGTTTATTTGAACCTTAAAATAGGTTCGTAGTTACTTCTTTCTTCAGCATATATTTCATTTCCAAAGTGCTTATGGACTATACAGCGTGACCAAAATAGCGATTAAATCCACTTTTTATTTGGGTATTGAAATTGAAAGAACTTTACCATGCAATAAGAGATGTGTTCGACTTCAAAAATCTGGAGCTGAGCGGGCAAATGGGGATTTAATACCACGTGATAACAGAATCAACGGAACGAAATCCGTTTTTTTTATGTTATTTGTCATCATAAAACCGCTTAATATATGATTGATGAAGTTTTTTTATAACAATATTCTCTTTTCAATTTGAATTTGTAAATTGGATTGATATTTCATCTCACTTTTACGATAGCCCGCTCTACTGCCAGTAGTGCAAACACATCAGTGATGTTATGCATGGGATATATAAAGCAAATATGTAAGCTGTGAAAATCCAGCGCCACGGATTATTATAACCCAGAAATAAAAAGTAAAATAATTATAGTTAGAACAAAAAATGATTTTTCTGAAGAAATGTAGGATGGAAACCGTGAATAGAATTCAGTAACACAGTAACTAATAAATAGTATCTAACAGAAATATAACTACAGTATTCACGGAAATAGAAGTTAACATTTCTTCCATGTCAACAGCCAATTGTCATTTTACAATGTAACCAATTTCAAACCAAAAATATCTTTGTTTTCAATTCCCACATTTCTATTCCTTTGTCATTGATAGTGCTAACAATAACAATGATAAACCAGAATTTGGTGCGAAGGCTACAGTTAACTTGTGATAAACATTGATTGTCAATGGCAAACTGTTTATATGTTACGTAAATTTCAAGTACTAAAATGGAAAGTGTTTCTCCGGAGTATGACAATACAGAAAATTGCGAGGCAGAAACTTGCAATATGGACAATCAAAGACAATGTAGAAATTCCTTGAAGCCTTTATTGACCGAGGAAAAGATGCGAAGAAAGCTTCAGTTTTTTTTCATGAATCCCATAGAAAAATGGGAAGCAAAAAAAAGGTTTCCTTATAAATTTGTAGTCCAACTAATCAAAATAGTGTTGGTTACCGTACAGCTCTGCTTGTTCGCCCATCACCAGTACAAACACGTGAATTACACTGGCGACAACAGAATCGCCTTCTCACATCTATTTCTCAGAGGATGGGATGCAACGAGGGAAATAAATGTTTATCCTCCCGCAGCTGGCCCTTTGGCTGTCTACAAGGAAGAAGATTTTTATTTGACAATTGACTATGCTTACACAGGATATGCTCAATTGGATAAGGCTATTGGTCCTTATTCTTATGCTAATGAAGACAACACTATGTCCGACATGATTATATGCCTTCATCAGTATAAAGAAGGAATAATTTTTGGCTTCAATGAATCCTATATTTTCAACAGTGAGATAGTTGAGACCTGTTTAAACGTATCTGAAACTGAAGGACATTTACTGAATTCCAGAGAATTCTTGACAAAACATAATTTGGATATAAATTTTTCAGCTTTAGTGAAAGCTCAACTGATGTTTCCCATTAAAACCGTTAATTTCAAAGCAGCTGGCAGAATTTCACCTCCAAGCTGCTTCAGGTTTGACATTTCTATTGTTTTTGATAATGAAGACCACGATGGACAAATGCTAGTGTCTCTGGATGCTGACTCCACTCGACTGAAGTGTAAAGGTGATGTGCAGTTCATTACTGATGATGAAATAGAAACTATCCTGAGGAGTCTGCTGAACTACTTAGTGATAATAACTTGTATCATTTCATTTGTGTTATGTAGTAGAGCAGTCTGGCGTGCTCAGCAGCTGAAAAACATCACTGATAAATTTTTCCGCACCCACTTTGATGAGTCATTGAGTGACCATGATAAAATGAAATTTTTGAACATGTGGTACATTATGATAATTATAAACGATCTGCTGATAATAATTGGGTCTTCAGTGAAAGAACAGATTGAAAAAGAAGAGTTTGTTACAGATCAATGGAATGTGTGCAGCATGTTTCTTGGTATAGGTAATATGTTGATATGGTTTGGAGTATTGAGATATTTGGGCTTCTTCAAAACCTACAATGTTGTTATATTAACTCTTCAGAAGGCAGCCCCGCAAGTGGCACGATTTTTACTTTGTGCCTTGTTAATTTATGCTGGTTTCACTTTTTGTGGCTGGCTTATCTTAGGACCATACCATTTGAAATTCAGGTCTTTGTCTACCACTTCAGAATGCCTATTTTCCCTCATAAATGGGGATGACATGTTTGCCACATTTGCAATCATGTCCAATAAATCGGTCATTTTGTGGTGGTTCTCCAGAATATACTTGTATACATTCATAAGTTTATACATTTATATAATTTTAAGTCTTTTCATCTCTGTCATAATGGATGCTTATGATACCATTAAGCTCTACTATAAGGAAGGTTTTCCGAAAAGTCGCTTGGAATGTTTCATTGGTGACACAAATATTGAAGAGGTTTCAAGTGGTATATTCCGAAGCAACTCTGATGATAGTTTAGGTGGCTTAATGAAAGATTTGTGTTGCTGCACAAAAATGCCTAGATCCTACTCCTCTTTATCCACTACCTCCATCCTTCAGGGCAACTCTGGATCCAGCATTTTAGTCTGATTGGAAATTCAGTTTGGACAACTTTTCAGTTTGGTGATCACGAATTTGTTTATAATTCTGTACAAAGCTTTCCATTGGTACTACTAGTAGTATTGTTGAATTTCATGACAAATTAGTTTGGAGATTCCCTTGTAGGTATATCAAATACCTATTAAATTTCACACAGGATAAAATATATTCCTAGTCAATTGTATATATTGAGGACATCAATCAGTTCAATGATAAACAACAAAATGATATCAGGAATATACATTTTTTTCTAGAACTATTTAAATTTTTCCCATTGCCTAATTCATTCTTGTCAGTAAACACAGAATGATTTAAGGTGAATATAATATTGGAAATTTGTTTGAAGGTGGTTGACAATGTTTCGTGGTGTATTCCATCAGTTCGGACTTCCATTGTCTAATATAATATAAATTGATTTGAAATCCGTGAAAAAAAAAAGAAGAAAATAACAATTTTACTAAACACAAAAAACTGAAATTACAAGGAAATAGCATACAAGCTACAAACAAAAAATAAAAAATTGAAATAATAATAAAAGCTGAAAAATAAAAATATTATTAACATAAATGAAAAATGAAAATAAAGATTAAAGGATTCCAAACCAAGTTACGTCACAACGTTTCGATTGTTAGTATCCACAATCGTCTTCGGGTGATAACTGGACTTATTCCTCCGTGAGCTGACTATTTATAGGTCATTCGGGTGCTTTCACCTATCCCCTCTTTCCTCTTTCAGCTTCATTAGTTTTGGCGGGAGATGACCGTTTGGCGGGAGTTGGTCGTTTCCCGCTTGATAAGCGGTTTCCATATGTTACGTATCTCTACGCTAGCTTGACTAAAT
>WOGP01010566.1:0-10272 GCA_015342065.1 Leptinotarsa undecemlineata
AAGTTACTTCTTTGCATGATCTACACATCCATGTATAGAGTTACTTATTTCCAAATTGATTACTTCCTTCCTTTCTTTGGAAGATTCCCTTATCCTTCTTTTGTATCAAGATGGAGTAGTAGAAAGCCAAAAACTTTCTTTCCCAAAAATTATTCACTCCTAAAAATATAACCCCTTCAATACAAATACTCGAATATTCCGTCAATTCTCCGTAGAAAGTAAAATGCTTTTCCTTCACTCTTTCTAAGGCAACTTTTTTTGAATAATTCATTTTCTTGAGTACTTCACATGAATTCTGACTTCACTGTAAACGCCACCGCTGTTCGTGATTATAAATAGTATGACCCGTGTTTATAATTGGTCTCCTATTTCAAAGACTTTAATAAGGTCCTCCGTTCTGCTGAGACTCTTGTTTTCTTTTTGTTTCGGTCAGACAACCACTTCATGGAGAGGAATACAAATGTCAAGAGAAAAGTCTGTTTAAAATCTGTTTAAAATCTGTTTTTCCGTTAATCAGTCGTGATGAATGATTTGTAATGTATGATGTATTTACTGTTTTCAGAAATTACTTGTTTGGTGTACAAAAATAGTTATTACAATCCCAAGTTTGAAATACGCGCCAAAACGTGTCATGGCGTCTGCTCATGACGTCACGTCAACGTTTGTCAACAGCGACCATTAGCAACTATCACTTCAATCCAACCGTTTCGTGGGATAATTATGAATTCTAAAATTCATAAGTGATTTGCAGTTCCACCGTGTGATAAACCATTAAAAAAACGCAAACGAGTTATTTGTTTGAGTTCTACACAAGATAACAACACGAAATGAGTGGCTGTATTTTACGCTACGAAATAAAATATTACTGTGTTTGAATTCTTCTTCAATTCATGAAACGACTGACCTATTACTTGATGAAAATTAATAACATTATTCTAATAATAACTAAACAATTTTTTTTATTTTAGACGCGTTTCGCTAACACCGTAACTTTATCAGTAGCATTAGTGCAAAGTTCAGTTATGGTATTGATAGTGTAGTAGTGACAAAAAGTTGAGTTCATTTATACAGTGTGATCAATTATTGTCGAACCTACTGCTAAAACGTTACAATATTTACTAGACATACATGTTTTCCAGCTGCAAGAAATAACTTTTCATCAATATCCCCGTTATTATTCATCTCTTCTGATGCAGATGTATACAATCGCAGATCCATGAGAGATATCAACCTGCCTAGAAATGTATGCGAGATTGGTTGAAACCAACCTCACCAAATGTCATTGGATATCCAAATAGCTTTTGGAACAACTCAGCTTTTACCAAGCACGGTCTACATTGGTGATAAAATGGCAAACAAGTTTCTCCTCGATAAAAAATTTAAACAGATTGTCTCTGATCTGATTTCCTGATCACATTGGCCTGGAAGTTATTGAGAAACGTCTAGGCTAGTGGTATGCAATGCCCCAGTTAGTGTGAACAACGTCCAAAATAGTGTCGAACTTGTAAAGAAGGCTCTTCCCTATATAAAGTATGGATTTTTGACCACAACGGCGTGGAATGAAAGGAGCAACCTACAAATTGGTAGTGAACAACGTAAATGTTAGTGAAGAACGTTGAAGTTGGTTGTGGACTGGTAAAACAGACTCTCCCCAGTAATAAAATTCAACGAAGTGTATCTGATCTGCTTGGTCTAGAAGATAATGAGTAACATCTATATTGGTAGTGAGCAGAGCCCAAGTTGGTGTAAACAACGTACACGATGGTGAATATCGTCCAAATTGGTGGCGAGCTAGTAAAGAAGACTCTTCCCAATTGAAATATTCAACATATTGTTTCTGGTTTGGACTCTTGATCACACTGGCTCAAAAGGCAACGAGCAACCTCCAAATTGGTAGTGAACAACGTCGAAGTTGGTAATGAACTGGCAAAACAGACTCTCCCCAGTAGAAAAATTTAACAATGAGTATCTGATCTGCATTCCTGATCACACTGGCCGGGAAGCTAATAAGCAACGTCTATATTGGGAGTGAGCAAGGCACAAGTCGGTATTAACAATGTACACGCTGGTGAGCAAAGTCGAAGTTGGTGGTGAACTGGCGAAGAAGACTCTTTCCAAAAGAAATATTCAACATATTGTTTCTGTGATGCACTGTTCGTAACCTTTGACGAAGTAATAAAAATAACTGGAGTTTTTTTTTTCAAACACCAAACCGATCACTTAGTAATCGAAACACGTGTCGAGGTGTTAGAAAACTCCAGTAATATTCATATGTTCTCTGGTTCGAATTCTAGCTCAGTCTGGCCTGGAAGGTTATAAGAAACCTCAAAATTAGTAGTGAATAACGTATATGTTAGTGAGAAATGTCGAAGTTGCTGGTGAACTGGCAATACAGACTATCACCAATAGCAAAATTTAACAAATTGTCCTCGACCTGGATTCCTGATCACACTGGCCTGAAAGGTAATGAGGAACGTTTAGGTTGATGGTAAGCAATGCCTAAGTTGGTGTCAACAACGTGCACGCTGGTGAGCAACGTCAAGGTTGGTGGTGAACTGGCAAAGAAGACTCTTCCCAAAAGAAATATTCAACAGATTGTCTCTTTTGGATTCCTGACCACCCTAACCTGGTAACGAGCAACCTCCAAATTGTTAGTGAACAACGTAAATGTTAGTGAAGAATGTCAGAATTGGTTATGAACTGGTAAAACATACTCTCCTCAGTGAGAAAATCCAACAAAGTGTATTTGATCTGCATTCCTGATCACACTGGCCTAGAAGATAATGAGTAACGTCTATATTGGTAGTAAGCAAAGCACAAGTTGGTGTAAACAACTTACACGATGGTGAGCAACGTCCAAATTGATGGCGAACTGGTAAAGAAGCCTCTTTCCTATAGAAATATTCAATATATTGTTTCTGGTTTGGATTTGGATTCTTGACCACACTGGCCTAGAAGGCAACGAGCAACCTCCAAATTGGTAGTCAACAACGTAAATGCTAGTGAGGAACGGTGAAGTTGGTTGTGAATTGGTAAAACATAATCTTTCAAGTAAAAAAATTCAACAAAGTGTATTTGATCTGCATCTCTAATCACAATGGCCTAGAAGATAATGAGTAACGTCTATATTGGAAGTAAACAAATTCCAAGTTGGTGTTGAAAACGTACCTTGGCCACACTGATCTGGGAGGCAAGGAGTAACATCCAAATTGATAGTGGACAACGTAAATGTTAGTGAAGAACGTCGAAGTTGGTGGTGAACTGGCAACACAGAATCTCCCCAGCAGGAAAATTCAATAAAGTGTATTTGATCTGCATTCCTGATCACACTGTCCTGGAAGCTAATTAGCAACGTCTATCATGGTAGGAAGCAAGGCATAAGTTGGTGTCAACAACGTACACGCTGGTGAGCAACATCGAAGTTGGTGGTGAACTGGCAAAGAAGACTCTTCTCATTATAAAGATTCAACATATTGTTTATGGTTTGGATTCTTGGTCACACTGGCCTAGAATGCAACAAGCAACCTCCAAATTGGTAGTGAACAACATAAATGTTAGTGAGGAACGTTGAGGTTAGTTGTGAACTGGTAAACATACTCTCTCTAGTGAGAAAACTCAACAAAGTGTATCTGCATTCCTGATCAGACTGTCCTGAAAGCTAATTAGCAACCTCTGTATTAATGGTGAGCAATGCCCAAGTTGGTATGCACAATGTACACATTGGTGAGCAACGTCCAAATTGGTGGCGAACAGGCAAAGAAGTCTCTTCTCAATAGAAAAAGATTCAACAGACTGTATCTGGTCTGGATTCCTGACCGCACTATCCTGTAAGGTAACGAGCAACCTGCAAATTGGTAGTGAACAATGTATACGTTAGTGAGGAACGTCAACATTGGTGGTGAACTGGCAAACAGACTCTACCCAGTATCTGGATTCCTGACCATACTGGCCTGGAAGGTGATGAAGTTGTCGGCTCCCTTGCAAGCTAGAGTCTTCAAGCGGTTTCATCGGACAAGTTTCTGTCATTGACATCGGTTCAGCTTCTGACAAACACAGAATATCCATACTGCAAAAAAAACTTCTGGCAGATTTGCCAGGCTTTACAAGGATGATACCAAATAATTGTTGATTTACGGTAAATATGAGATACGTTTTCCAACAGGCCTACTCATAGTTTACTGAATCACCTATAGAGCGATTTGGACTATGAATGACAATGAGTGTTGTCTCTGTTTGGAAGACGACGACACAGCTGGACCTTTTTGGTAAAATTTAAAGAGGTGTGAGTCACAATATGTGGAGAATCTAATAAGCTCACCAACTTTGCACCTGGCTAGCTACTTACCCCTTCACTTCTATTTCACTCTACCGTCCAATAATTACCGAGTTATTTACTTTGTTGTCTCAGCCTCGCCACAGCCTCGCTTGAAACGTATCAGATTTGTTATTAGCATCCGGTCATTTGTAAACAATCAATCCAGCCACAGTATGCGAACAAAGACCATACGAGGTGAAACGTATCGATCACTGTTGATGGGGTGAAAGTTGAATTACGTTGTATTGAAAAGAGGTGTTGCTCGAATAATACCGACAAACATACATGTTTTCGAGTTGCAAGAAATAACCCCTTATCAATATCCAATGGGTCAACTACAAGAAAATCGCGTGACGCATCTCGCCTGTACTGGAAAAACGTTGAACGTGAGTCCATTATGGCACATATTTAAATATTTTGTTCGAGTCACAATGAAGGGTGGTTTTCCGAATGGATTTGCACTAGGATTTCCGTAACAAAACAGTTTTGACTGTATATAGGGTGAAATATAAAGTAATGAACTTCAAATATTCAACTTCTTCACAGTTGGTTGTATGGACTGATGCCTATCAAAAACAACTACTCCCCTGGTTATTACCACGAAGGGCGTTGGATTATATCCGACAGGCGTCAGTGCAGAAATCTTCATAGAAAATCTCCTGCATATGCAATTGATCCTCAGGGGTCAATACAAGGGCCTGTGCTATTTATATTGTATGTGACAGACAACTCAGGCAAGTACACTGCATATGCAGATGATTTTTCACTGACAATATCAGCTCCTACAAAATCGGAAATAGAAAAGGTGGGTGAAAATATTACTTACTATTTCAAAGAAAACGACTTGTATTTGAATGTTGATAAGAAAACGTTATATAGATTTCATAGCAAACAGAAAACATGTAACATAATAGAAGTCGAAGTGAATGACAGGACCTTATCAGGCTCTAATAAAGGAATAATGAAATTTCTAGAGCTTTATATTGATGTTGATTGACTGGAAGGCACAATGTGGACATATTATTGCCAAGTTTCAGTCAATGAATTACTTAGTCAGGAACATGCGGAATCTTTCAACCAGAAAACAGTTAATAACTCTTTGTTCCGCTCATATAGACCATACTTAGATATGGCATTTTATTGTGGGGTATGTCAACTAGGTGTGCTAAGGTGTTTATAGCACAAAAAAGATTGTTCGTTGTATGGCAGGGGTGTCTAGCTCTCATTTATGTAGACAATTGTTTTCAAACTTAGGTATATTTGTTTGTATGTTTTCCGAAACGAAAATAAATTCAAACGTAATGATAGCTGGTCTACTGCGCCGTAATGGAAGCAAAGACCATAAGAAAAGACAGAATAAACGTAATGATAACGTGCAAAATTATCATAAAAGAAAGGAAAAAGATATACATTTTCAGACGGTCCAAATGTTGCGTAATCAATCTCCAAATAACATGGGCGCCAGATTATTCAATAACCTCTCATCTAAAAAGAAAGGAAAGGAAAGTTTACATGTTTTTACAAAATTATTGGAACAGTTTCTGTTGGAGAAATGTAACTATTCAGTTGCTGAATGAATGTATGTATAGTATATCCATTCCCAATTGGAACGGCAATGAAACTAAAAGTACAGTCATCAACATTTCTTGTCTGTGGCCCCTAGTCGCCCAGATAGTTAGTAAACGTGGTATCAAATGTAGTTGAGGAATAAATGCTCGGCTAGCTGGACTGGCTGAATACAAATTTTTTGTCCGTTTCACAATATTTCTTTATCAGTGCCGTGTGTTCGTGGGGGTAGGTGAGGTAGTTAGTGGTTTTGCAAACCGATTTTTGAAAACTTTTTCTAGAGATCAATTACCCTAACACCAAACTGATATTTTTGCACTCGATGCGCGTTTCGCTAACAAGGTTAGCATCTTCAGGATAAGCAAATTGATACTGAATCTAAAGACAAGCTTAATACCTAAAGTTTTTTGGTCCGATGTTAAATGATGTTTCTTAAATGATGATTATCCTAATTTACTTTTTGGTAATTAACTAGTGTAACCACTACGTGCAAATTAATTTGTCACCAATGGATTATAAACCGAACAAATTAACTTGCACGTAGTGGTTCCACTAAATAATTACCGAAAAATAAATTAGGATAATCGTCATTTAACAGAGTCTATATCATACCAAAAAACTTTAGGTATATAAACAGCTAACCCTCGTCTTTAGATTCAGTATCAATTCGCTTCTCCTAAAGATGCTGACCTTGTTAGCGAAACGCGTGTCTAGTGCAAACATGTCAGTTTGCTGTTAGGGTAAGTGATCTCTAGAAAAAGTTTTCAACTTTCACAACAAAGGTTTCAATCTCATCGATTTTTGTAAAAATCTCAGTGTTTCTGAGTACTTTCATCAATATGGATTTCTGGAGACCTTTTGAAACAAACGATTACATAACGTGTGAGGAATCTGTGTCAATCGACAGGGATCCGGAATTTGAAAATAAGGACTAACATGTTCAGATTCTGCGAGTAATTTTAAATATTCATGAATGCTTAAAGAAGGAAAGCTGTCACACTTCACAGAATGCTATTGTGAATAGAATATGCGAGTTAACTGAACTATTTCGTTCGACTATTCTTCAAGTCATTAAAATAAGAAATGTCATTGACCATGCAATGAAACAAAAAAAAAGGAATGAAAAATTCGTAAACGTTGATGGTGCTACAAAAGACGTGATTCGGTGAACAATTTATGGTATATACCAAAAAAATGAAGTACCAACCTTGGAAATGATTTGGTTAAAATTACTCGACTATCCCGATTACAATTACAAATCTTTATAAACTCTACGAGGTGTCTTATTGTCATGCGGTTTCAAATATAAAAAACTGAACAATCGGATGGTCATAATGGAACCGAGACGCACTGTTCAACTCCGCCAAGAATATTTGAGGCGAATGAAAAGCTACCGAGAATCCAGCAGACATATAATCTACCCCGACGAAACTTGGTTTAACACCCATGTTGTCAAATATGACTGGGTAGCAAAACCAAGTATTGTGCTTTGAACACCCTTTCTTCAAGGGAAAAGGTGTTATAATTTTGCATGCTGGAATGAAAGTGCTTTCGTACCTAACGCTTTGCTTCTGTCAGCCAAAAATATAAAAGATTCGTCCGCTGATTACCACGAAGATGTGACTGCGGCTTTATTCGAAACCTGGTTCAGTGAGCAGCTTCTCCCAAATATTCCTCCAAACTTGGTTATTGTTATGGATAACGCTTCGTATCATTCTCGGTTGTTAACTACAATACCAAACAATTACACAAAAAAGCAGATATTGTTGATTTCATGCGAAATCATGACATGGAAATACCCAAACAGATTCCAACGAAAAAGGTATTACTGGCGACCATAAAACAGCGTTATTTCAAAAAAGAGTATTCAGGTGATAAAACTCTGTTATCACCCTGAGACGATTGTGGATACTAACAACCAGAAAGACCAAAATCTGCATCAATGAGGAAAAAATTTCCCCTGAACAGCAAGCAATCTTAAACGAAGTTTCTCTGAAACTGGGGTCAAAAAAGACCTAGTTCACTGAATCTGATACATTGTTAGATACAGCTGACTCAGATATGCCTCTTATAAAAAGGTTGCTGTGGTCATTGAGGTTATTGCACCTTGAACATCCAAAAATCTAAATATCGCCGCAACAGTAATCGCTGCCATTATGACTGCCGTAGAAAATTTTTCAGGCTACCTTATATGATTAGGAAAGCGTTTTCCAGTTGGTAGGTACAGTTAGTACTTTTTGAAGTTGTCTCAAACACTCTTCCTGATGATATAACAGTGACTGACTAACCGCCATTCAGGTCATCATTAGATTGAGGAAAATAAGGGTTTGTCTGTCTTGAAGTTCCTGTCCTGTTGCAATTTTTTTCCATGGAAAAACACAAGCACAACGACATAAAAATTCTTTAAACGCTCTAAGAGTGGTGCCTGTGTGAAAGTAGCGATTTTCAATGCATTTGAATCGCTGAAAATTGAATCCATCTGGAAAAAGATTATCAGAAAGTTTATATCACATAAACGCCATTTCCCAAATTGAAGATTCCTCAAAAAGTGGAGTTTGAGGTGTACTGAGTTGAACTTCGAAATGATGAGCAGCCACAGTCTGTCACGTATTTCTGATATGTGATGGAGTGATGTTCGCGTCTCCAATCAGGCGGTTTGCTTTTTTTTTAGAAACCGTTTCGCCAGAAAAAAAGAGGGCTCAACAGCAGGTACTGCAGAGAGTGTAGCCTCTATAAAAGTGAAAGAGGAAAAATAAGAGAGCGGAGCGGATAAATAGTTGACGCAGTACAAGAAGCTGGGGTTGATGAGAAGGCCAAGAAATAAAAGAACAAAAAAAAGCATTCTGAAGAGGCATGTCAGATTGAAATGATTTTTTATGAACATATTTTATAATTATTCTGAATTTATCAGCTGAATCCAGCAGCTTCAGGGTATGCTTCAGGGAATGTCTATAAATGAGAACAATACTCCAAAGAAGGTTTCATCCGAGATTTAAAAAGCATTTATTTTCAGATCTAACTAGAAGTTCAAACTTTTTATTGCCCATACTAATGAACAATTTGAAATGAGATGTCAAAAAGTATCTGAAATGGCGAACAAAGAATGCAGGATAATTTGAACAATTAAAATGAAATTGTAAAACAACCAAAAATTCATAATTCTGGAAGACCATGTGTTCATGTAGATGTCTAAGATCTGCATGTCTACAGAACAATTCTCATTATGTTCTCAGATCGGTGCCTGTGCAACAGTTAAAATTGTGGAAAATTTTATTCATTTGAAGAAACGAAAGACGCCGTTCTTCAGATGAAAAATCCGGCTATATATTCGAATAAACGACGAAGAATAATGAGTATCCAACTGATATTACATTACAGCAAGGGAAGTTATTTTTCTGGTCTGAAAGTCTCTAGATAACAATTATCCAAACTGGTGCCTTCACCTCATTTGGTGCCCTTGAATTGAGAAAATACATAACATCTGAAATATTATCATATACATCCGAAATTGATTCCAGAACGTGTGGATAGAAAAAGTGCTTGCAAAAAAATAACCCTAATTCCATACTTTGAGACGTGACTTTGTAAATATATACTTGTTGTCAGAAAGTAAATGGTGAACCTTTACAAGTGAGTTTCATAAACATTATTGCTGGGAATTATTATACAGGGCTTTTCATGATGAGCGTTAATTAGCCGTTTCTAGCAAACTATTCAACGGATCAACCTAAAAATTGATAAATGCATTAGTCAATATGACCTATACGTCTAAAATATTTCAGACGAAGCGGCGTTGTTGCTTCTGCTATAAAGTAGCGGCTCCTTTGATTTTTCAAACGGAACACCCCGTTTATAATATCATATTAGGATTCATTATCAATTTGTCAACAAATTTATTCACTATTTTCCTATACCTATCTATTACCGTTTGGAAGATATAAATTAATTTCGATATTTTTTTTACCAAACATGAACTTTTATAAATGCTGATAATCTTGAAGTCTCTTGCACTAAAACGATCAAATTTGAAATGAAGTGGAGTGATACTATGAGGATCTTCACACCGAGTCATATTTTCATTTGCCTCATGTGTAGCGCTTCTGATCAAGTCTGGAGTCAAACTATTGAAAGCAGTTATCACTCTCGATTTCATATCTCCCATTGTTGTTATTGGAGTTGAGTAAACCATATTGTTAATGAAACCCCACACAAAATAATCTAATGGATTGCCATCTGGTGTTCTAGGAGGCCAACAATAAGAATAAGAATTATGAGGTGGTGCACCATCCATTTGGCACCATACACGTTCTCTTCCAGGTCTATT
Organism: Leptinotarsa undecemlineata; assembly: GCA_015342065.1. Taxonomy (NCBI): domain Eukaryota; kingdom Metazoa; phylum Arthropoda; class Insecta; order Coleoptera; family Chrysomelidae; genus Leptinotarsa; species Leptinotarsa undecemlineata. The sequence goes on from WOGP01010566.1 coordinate 10,206, forward strand.
ATTTAAAATCATTTGAATTCAATTCCTCAGTAAATCTTTATATTTTGATGTATTCAAATTATCATCA
>WOGP01010567.1:0-10271 GCA_015342065.1 Leptinotarsa undecemlineata
ATTACAAATTAAACATAGCGCCTTATTACTGGACTCAATCACAAAATACTGAAAGTTCCATTTTTCTTGGAACGTTCTGCATTCACTGTCGATTTTTCGCTTCTTTTCCATACTAACAAATCACGCATAAAAACAATAAGTCAAATCAAAATACTTTTATTGACGGGTGTTACTTTATTTCACAATAGATAGTTTCGCTTCCTTCGCCTTTCCTACGCAGACTAACTCGCAGTTGCGCCGCTAGCCTTTTTGTATGCAATTATTACTGCCATCTCGAGGTGATCGAAATATACTAGCTAGAACCAGAACTTTCTCGAATCAACGCGGTAATGCCAAATATTCAATTACGCCTATTGCCACCTAGCGGGTAGCTGAAAAAGATAGTACATAGTGAATTTAAATGATATAGAAATAAATACTTTGTCTACTTTCCACTTACTTTATTTATATTGATACGACCAAGGTCGACCTTGTTCGTATCAATTCTATATCATTTAAATTCAAGATGAATTTCCACAAAATAAACAAGTCATCAATATCACAAAATAGTACATAGTACCACTACTCGCCACTAGATATCGTTAAGTGTCACAATACACAATAATAATTTAAATGCAAAAAAAGCATAAGTTTGCATAGGTCACGCACTTTGCGACTATCCTAAACTAGAAATATAATCAAGGGCAGAAATTGACCCTTGGAACAAACTGAAAAAATCATTATGGCCCGAAGGCTTCAAAGTTTGGATACCCCAGAATTAGACAGATGTAGCTTCAACAAGATGGCGTTTTATCTTCTTGTTTGTTCTTTTATACGGTTAGAACGCCTTACGCAGGTAGAAAGAAGAGTACAAATACATTTGTTTGTCAAAATTTGGCAAAACAGACTGAATAAATAACAACTAATTAGACAGATGTAGCTTCGACAAGATGGCAGTTATTAATTGTCAAAGTTCGGAAGTTTCAGTTGAAGACCCGTTAGAACACCAGACTAGGTAACTAATAGGTTATACTCATCCTCTGTTAGCAAAATATGTTCTACTAAAAGCCATGTACTAGAAAAGAGTGATTTTAATCAAATTTGAGTTCGATATTGCATATAATTCTTTTTCAGTCGAAAAACATATATTTCACTTTGCTTTATCGTGCTTTTCTACTGAATCACCTTGATACCCCTGCTACCAATCAAAACACATCTCTCTCGTGAAATCAGTTTATCATCGTTGATAACTTCTGATCCTTTTGTATTTATAAATGATTTGCGAGAAAATATTGGTGTCAGGATCATGTTGTGTGGTAAACTGAATGATGAAATTCTAATTTTAGTCTTTTTCAAATAAATATGCGCCATATTTTTATGGAAAATCGGCAGACTGCCAGATCCAAAATTAACGTTGATGGAGTAATTAAGTTTTCAAATTTTCAAGTGTTTTCGGGTGGTCAGCAAACATTTTGAAAGAAATTGCAAATTATTTTATAAGTGGTTTTGGAGAAATATTAGTGTTTATTAGTCGAGTTGATGTTGATGATGGGAAACAATTAAAAATATCAAAATATCAGTAAACAGTCGTCTTGGAATTCATACTGGGTGAGTGATTGAGACAAACCCTTTTCACGTCTTTTGGTTTATTATGAAAGATATCCTAGAAAGAATAATTGGATTGAAGGATTGTTGAAAGCATAGGATATAAGTATATACAAGTATTAAATCTTTTCTTCAAGATTCATCTTCAACAAGAACTGGAAGAACACGGCGTGTCTTTACTAAAGATACGGCTGAAGAAGCCATTGTATAGCGAGAAATCTATTATTATCGAAGAAGACTGGCAGAAAAGAATTGAAAAAGTAATTTTACTTGAAAAATACTATATGGTATACAGCTGTTTCAGCCTATTGGGCATCGTCAGTACCGGGCAGGCGGTCCTCGATTGAAGACAAAATGTGAAAAACCAGAAAAGTACTTGATAAAAATAGCTGCGTAAACGCAAGTGAAACATAAGTGGAACCACCTATTGGTGTGACACCCAAGTCAACTTGCCAAGTTGTGTATTGTGTTTTTAATGATTTTATTAGATGAACATCTAAAGGTTTTGGTAATCCCGCATCACATCGCATCTTGTGTTCATGTTGTTGTTTTTGACTATTTTACGTACGGTTGAGAAAGGAATTTCTGTCAAATTTGATGTTGATTATAATTTTTTTTCCCTCAAAACCAAACTTGTTATGTAGATTCTTATATACATTGAAACATACTCTCGGGGTTTCAATATTCAAATGCATCCGAATCTTTTCATCAGTATCTTTTTTTCGCATTGTTCACCAGCGCTTTTGGAATCACTACACAGGAAGAAGTCTGCGTTGTTATCACACTCGTTATTACTATTAGTACTTGTCCAACGACGCCACATTTCAAACAAATTACAAAAATTTTAAGTAATTATAACCTCACCAATATCGAATTTCAACACTCAAATCGCGATCAGTTCCTGAACTGAACATTGATGACACAACGGCGGTACTCATCGCTACATTCTATTGGTCACCGTAACATGACTACAAATTTAATTTTACGACTCTTCAGCCATTCATAAAACTCGATTAGTAAAAATTATCCAATACGAACCGCCAGTCCTTCAGTCCACGTGGACTGATTCGTAGCGGCATTATTTCTTTGTATTGATATTTAGGCCTTTCAGTTCGCAGATAGCTTTAAGAATTACTATATCAGTTACTTCGACTATACATGTATTTGATAAAACTAATGTGCATGTTTCTTATTGTATACAGTTGCAGTTCTCACCATTCTAATTCACTCTCTGAAATAACTTTCATTAATTTGATGTCTCATTAACTTTTGAACATAAATCAACTGTAAATTGCGATGAATAATGAGCAATTTTGAAGTCAATCGCGTTATTTGGGTTGAATCGATGAGTAAAGATAATGAAACGTTCACCAAACAAAAAAATATACTCTGAAAAAGTAACATGAAATGAATTAATTTTCGTTCCAAACCACTGCCATATTTCTAGTAAAATTTGCTTTTATTGGGTCCTTTTTTCCTTTGTGGTGAAAATACTGCATCATTGAATAATCCATGCATAACTTCTGACAAACATGAGAAATAAATACCTATTTCGAAACAGTCGATATATTCCGGTTTTTCTTCAGGAACCTTCAAATTGTATGGAGTTCTTTGCTGAAGATAGAACATTCGCCTTACCTGGAAAATAGAATTATTATACTTTAAAAAAAAGATAAATTGATTTTCTGCTGGTAGAGTCTGAGATGCAATACATTCGATAGGCATACATAGTTCCAGGTGGCAACAGAATATCATTATTTCATTACTGATATTTCATTATTGATTTTCAATATGAATTTTTAATTTTGAATACAGGGTGTTTCCAATTCGATCCACACCATTGGGATCTCGGAAACTATGAGAGATACGGAGATGGTTCAATTGATGCAAAGTTGCGCATTTACCAGACTGACAATATGCCGTTGAGAAAGTTCTGAAAGTCAAAGTATATCCGGAGATATCCGAAAAAAAGAGAAATGTCAGAAAATATGTTTTTATTTTTTTCTGGCTTTATTTGTTGAAGGATTCGAAAATGAACTGCACTATCACATTGCCACTTTTTCACTATTATATAATAGTGATTTCAGAATCGCTATCCGTCGTTTTGTCTTCCGACCACCATCATCAACTTTTTTTTTGTAGGCGCTCATTGGTTTCTTTCTGTTTTGAATAGAAACAGATTTCACATTTTCAGTGATGTATCATAAGTTATCATTCTTTTTGGAAAAATTGGAGATATTGAGAAAATTAATTCTTATTATAATAGGCTTTGACATCGATATTTTTAAATTTGACTTTCAATGTTGTATACGTCATTGAATTTTTTGCGAAAAATGGCTTTCGCGAATGAAGAAAATAGAGATACGATAGAAACAGTGTTAGGACACCGAAAATGAATTCAAACTTGTATCCCGAAAGACGACAATTACTCCGAACTATATCCAAAATATTGGATCAAAATCTCACCAAGTTTGGTTCGTTTAAAAAGTCAATGAAAAAATACGGAGACAGAATCAACAATCAAAATTTGATAAATGAGGTGTGTATGAAGTAAATTAGACATTGTGTCCTTTTCAATGAAAATAGAACTTTGAACAAATAACAATAATTACCTAAAATGTAAAGACAAAAGTGAATCACAGCAAATGGTGAAAATTCTGGTCTTGTTCATGATAACATAACTGTGCCCTTCATCCACTGCACGATTAATTTCCCTCCTCCTCAATCTTCCCAACTCTCTGACAATGCTGTGCTGAAGGTCCTCAATATTTTGATATTCCCTTTGACCATAAACTCTATTTTTCAGTTTACCCCATAAGAATGTATCCATAACACTTGAGTCTGAAGACCTTGATGGCCACCTCACCGGTCCATTATTCCTTATCCATTTATCACCAAACCTTTCGGTCAGGTAATTAGATACTCCTCTGGTAGTGTGTGGTGGAACACCATCATGTTCAAACCAGATGTTGGTATAGTTAGCCAAAGGTAGATCATCCAAATAGTCTTGGAAAATCGACATTTAAAACTGGTGATAAGTTTCACCATTCAGAATTCCGTCAAATAAATGAGGACCTGAAATTCTATCTTTGTAAATTCCTGGCCACACGTTAATACTAAATCGCACTACTAAATACTAAAGGTCGTATTTCTCGGAACTGCCCGGGGTTGTTTATGTTCCAAATGTGTTCGTTATTTCGATTGAATATCCTTTCGTAAAAGCGCTTTCATCTGTCCAAATTACATTCTTCAGGAAAACAAGAGAATCAGATTGTTCGAATCCAAAATCGTCTTCAGTTATCACCCAGTTATCAACCGAAGACAATTCTGGATAATGACCATAGATACGTCGTGAAGTAGCTTGGTTTGGAATCTTTTAATTTTTGATTTTCGTTTCTTGTTAATATTTTTTATTATTTTCATCTCGTGTTAATAGTTCAATTTTTTATTTTTTTGTTGTTGCTTGTATTTTATTCCATTATAATTTCAGTTACTTTTGTTCAATATAATTGTTATTTTTCAGCTTATCTTTTTAAATTTGTTACAGATTCTTTCAGGGATTTCAGATGAACTTATATCATAGTAGACAGTGGAAGTCCGAACTAATGAAATGCACGAAAAATATGAAGTTCAATAATGACGAAGATGAGGGTATATGAAAATCAATAATGAATAATTTATCTCAGGATAATTTTCCAATTGTTCCAGTTCTATTTCAAGAGACTGATGAAAAATAATAATATCGTTTTTTTTTTCATTTTTGCTTTAGCTTGAGTCTCTTTCATCTCTTTCCGATTCATTGTCAGAGACGCTGCCAAAGTTACATGCGATCATGTCTTCATCATCATCTGTATATAGTAAAACATGATCAATATGAATAAAGAATTCATACCTTTTCCATGCTGAATGGTAATCTCTTCAATCTACTTTGGTAGCTGAATCCCAAAAATACAGTCAAATTTGGATCGGAAGGTTCTGAAAGTTCATAGTCTGATTTTGGGCAATGTAACACGCCCTAAAATATTATTTTTACAGTTCTGTACAGTAGCTTCTTTGTGGTGAATAACGTTATTCACTAAAAAAAGCCATTGGGTTAGCGAAATATGTGATATTACATGAAAAAATTAGTAATTCATGAAAGGATTGTGTGTATTTTCTATAATATTATCCAATTTGATACTGACGAGCCTTGGGACAAGTGTCTTAAGATGAAACATATATATACCAGTGAGGATGGCAGTGTTCCATGTAAGTGCAATTTGTTAGTATTCATTTAAAGTAGAACTTATGTGAATGATATCTGATTTTTATTCCACAACGAATGTTGGAAATACAAACTGAGTAGAGAAAAGTATCTTCTGTATAATTCAGTGTTCATATAGAAGTATTTGTTTCGAGAGAATTTTTTTCTTTCGTGTAATTCAATGTTTATATGAAAGTAGCTGTTTCAGGAGGACTTTCCTTCAGTTTATGTCTGAAAGTTACTTCTTTGCATGATCTGCACATCCATGTATAGAGTTACTTATTTGCAAATTAATTACTTTCTTCCTTTCTTTGGAAGATTCCCTTATCCTCTTTTTTTGTATCAAGATGGAGTAGTAGAAAGCCAAAAACTTTCTTTCCCATAAAATTGTTCAAATATAACTGTTAATTACTATTTTGAATAAAATATAGAAATGAGTATATGACATATAAGTATTATTATATATGTATTTTAATTTTCAATACTTGAAAACAACGCAACCGTAAATAAACTCGTGCCAAGAAACTTCTGCGCTCTTAAGAAATATATAATTTTTCTCACTTGTTGTACAATATACTAATTCTTTGTTTTTGTTTTCCACTTAGGAAACGAGTGCAATGGCACTCGTTCATATTACTCTCTATTCATATTACTCTCAGGATATTGTTTTCCATTCCTTTCTGTATGATTTTTGTGGATAAAATTATTATTATCCTTGTGTATCAATTCATAAGTATTGAAAAACTTTAAATCACCGATATCAATACATAGATATAAATATATTGATAATTATTATTTTTTGAATTGAGTAATTATCGCTGCCTCCCAATTGAAAAGCATTAAACATATCTCAATACATTGATGATTCTACGAATACTTCCTGAAAACTGGCAACTCTATAAAATATAACTACTAAGCAGTCTTCAATATTAGTAAGTATTCATACAAATATCTTGAGAGATACTGAGCAAAATCAATACCTACATCTAATGAATAATTCAAGTTGAACCCGAGGCAGTTTTTCCAAATTATGTTCAATACATGTTTCGTCATACTTCAATTTAATTTTTTATCGAAATTTATTAGTGGATCAATTAGTTACCTCAAACACTTGTTAAAAACGTAGTCCACAAAACATAAATGAGTTAATAACATGAGTTAACACATTATTTGAACTTCTGAAGTCAGGCTTACCGAATGCTTCCCTGAAGCCATCGTGTTCCCCGAAGTCGTCTCAAAGAAAATTCCAGAGTCATAATGTGGCCAAGTTTTCACTTCTTTAAAAATATTTTGGCCTGGGCTCCATGTGTTTGGACTAGTTTGGTTATGGCAGACGATAATATAGTCTTCAGTCAAGTATTTCCTGCTAACTCCATCGTTGATTAAAGTTTTAGCAGCATCTATCATATTTGGCGTTAATTCGTCAATATCGTAAGTTCCAATATAAACGATGTCGACCGTATCATTTCTGTACTGTGGTTGAACTCCCCATCCTCTCCCTTGGTAGATATTTCCGTCACTGCCAATAAGAAAACTGCAGTATATATCTGGATGACCGTCTCTGGCATCTTGACTTTGTTGAGTCGCTACAACTTTACTACAACTCGGAAAAGACTCGCAGGTTCTTGATCTCAGATGTTTTATTATGACCATATTCACAGGACCAGTAATGTTCAATTGCCATTTTGGTGGTCTACCACCCCAGTCGCTCTTTTTAAAAAATTGGTGATTTGGAAGTTTAATGGAAGAAGGTGGACTCTGAGATGTAGCATATGATGTTTCATTTTCAGTTCGCCTATTCGGAAGGCAATATTCTAATATCAATACTGCTGCAATTATAAGGAATACAGCTAACGACAACCACAAAAAGGTTTTAATCATTGCTTGCCATCCATTCATATGTATCTCGTCTACCTCTTCCGCTTGTGAATTTTCTCTGTGTTGAAAATTGGCTACAAAACAAAAAGAATATTTTCGATGTTACTAGGTATAGTCGAAGTAATCTTTATTATGAATAGTTAAAGCTATCGGCATCTCAAAGGGCAAAAAAACCAAATCAGAAAAATAATGCCGCTATGAACTAGTCCACGTGGACTGAAGAATTGGCGGTTCATATTGGATCATTTTTACTGAGTTTTATGATTGGCTTTAGAGTCATAAAATTAAATTTGAAGTTATCGGTGACGTTGTGTCGTCAATGTTCAGTTCAGGAACTGATAATGATTTGATTGTTGAAATTTGATATTGGTGCAGTTATGATTACTTAAAATTTTTGTTATCTGTTTCAAATGTGGCATCCTTGAACAAGTACTAATAGTAATTACGAGTGTGATAACGCAGACTTTTTCCTGTGTAGTGACTCTAACAGCGCTGATAAACAATGAGAAAAAAGAGATACAAGTGAATAAGATTCGGATGTATTTGAACATTGAAACACAGAGAGTATGTTTCAATGTATATAATAATCTATATCTCAAATTTGGTTTCGAGGAAAACAAAAACAAACCTTATGAAGGCAAGACGCATTGTGATACGGGATCACCAAAACCTTTAGATGTTCATCAAATAAAACAATAGACACATTCAGAGTTGACATCTCGTAGAGGTAAAAACCTATTGAAAGTGAAGTGAAGTGATATTCAAAGCGAAGGCAAAGTGAATGCCAAGTGATCGAGTGCAGTGACTTGAGTGCTCAAGAGACACAGAAATATTAGTTCTCCTTAGAACTCAGAATTCGACATTCCCAAAATTATTTCTTTTCAGAACTACGAATTCGATAACCAGTATTTTTTCGGGAAGCTTATTTTAGGGACTATCTCAGAGAGACCATAATGGACTCAATAGGAATCGAAAATATCAGCGTTAAAGGAGGAAAATGCCAAATTACGGCAGACGCTGGACAAACTAGTCGACCAATTGGCCGACTTAAGCAAAAAGTTCGACGCAATAATGCCCGAAAACGCGGCACTAAGAAAAGAAAAGGAGGCTAAGAACCAGGAGAAGAAAACTCCAGAAACAAAAAACGCCGTCAAAGAGACGAGCGAAAATCAATCCGCCGAACCCAAGAAGGGGAAAAAACCAGCGGAAAAAAGCACAAACACAGAAAGGGAAAATACGAAACCTGCCGAAGGGGAGACCAAGAAAACAGGGACAGAAAAAGAAGTCTCTTAGAAAAGACAACGTGGCCCAGAGGTAACCTCCGACACAGAAACGGAGGACGGATTTGAAAAGGCCGAAACGAGAAAAGCCATACAGGCAAAGAAAAAATCCGTACGCATAATAGCGGTGAGAAGAAATGGAGACAGAAACTATAGTGGTATCAACTGAGACAGAGGCACCAACCAAATCAGAAAAAATCTACCTGAGATACCAGTATGGCCAGCAGCCCAGCCAAACCAGGTAGACGAGACATCAGGGGAACCAACCCAACCCCCAGTAGATCCATCCAAACCTCCGCCGGTCGTCTTACACGATAAGACGAAAAGGACAGATGTGTCCCGAGAACTAAATAAAAGGAGGATGAACTTCACAAGAGCCAAGCTAACCAGCGAAGGAATTACAATCCACATAGACGATGAAGACAGCTGGAGGCGCTGCACGAAATATCTGGAAGAAATCCGTCTGGATTTCCATAGCTACACACTTAAGCGAGAAGTCCCCCTACACGTAGTAGTACGGGGAATACCAGAAAACATAAAAGTATAAGACATAGCAGCCGACCTTAGAAAACAAGGATACGAAATCGTAGTGTCACAGGACGATCTCTAGAAGAACCTTGATAACTATCCCTCTCTTCCTGGTTAAGGTTCCTAAAAACCAGGACGCGATCTTCAAAATAAGAATGTGCATGAACATGGTAGTACAGGCGGAACCACAAAGAGTGAACCGCCTGACCATTTCTCAATGCCACCGCTGCCAATATTTTGGCCATGCACAAAGATGTTGCCACGCAACAGCGCGGTGTGTTAAATGTGGGGAAAACCACATTACTCGAGAATGCCCAAAAACACGCGAGACACCGGCAAGGTGCGCCAATTGCTTAGAGGCACACCCAGCCAGCTACAGGGGATACAGGATGTTCCCAAAATCATGCACACAGGGACAGCAGCAACAACAGCAAGGAGGAAACAGGCCGCGGCTAGCGGAGAGCCAAATGCCTGAACCAGCAAATCGACCGGCACCAAAGACACATGCACCCCAGGCGAGTAACAAAAATAACCATACTGACGAACTTATTAATGTCTTAGCTGCACTCAGGAACTCTGGAAACCATTAATACCAGCAAGGATAGGATCTTGGAACATCAACGGTATTATAGATAGGAAAAACGAGCTCCTGGAAATGCTATCACGGCTAGAAATAGACGTTATGGCACTACAGGAGACAAAAATAAGAAGCGAAACGAGATGTCGGATCCCTGGATACGAAATGTACAGGGCAGATA
>WOGP01010569.1:0-10271 GCA_015342065.1 Leptinotarsa undecemlineata
TGTTAATTAAATTTCCAAATATTGATATATGAATGGCGAATGATAATGATAGGAAGAATATGGACTTAAGATTACAAAGTTGACCCTTACATGTACATAACAATCTGTGATATGGGAAAGTATCTAACAATAGCTAACTTCTTTCCAAAATTATAAAATGGTTATCACACATGAATATTTCACTCACCTCTGTCTTTCTCCTGCTCGTCCCCTATTCAAAACTTTCACACTACACTGCTCGATTTTCGCTTCAGAATAAAAGACTACCCAAAGTCGCGCTAACTTCCTGTTTTCAAGAATGAAATGAAATGGAAGATTCCACCTAGGAAAAGTATCCACAAAACAAAATATTCCGCCCATGATTGACCGTCAGGAGAACCCTTCAAAACTCCCAAGTTTTCGAACCTCCTCATAATTCACGCAGACTCACTTCCCAAACAAAAACTTCCACACCACTCTAAGACCGCTGCCTTAAGCGAAGAGCTCCCAGAACCCTATGTCTTTCAAAAGCCAGGACGACCATCACGATTGCCTCACTCCTAGCGTTTTTGAAACCTTTATCTTTTCATCGTTGCTCCCGAACGACGTAGGTCATCAAAAACATATTTCGATCATTTCACAAAACTTTCAATTCTGGAATATTGATATGACTATATTAACATTTCGAACTACGTGATAATTATCTGACTGGGCATCTTTTCACGCCGATGAATAGTGTTTATCTTAACACTCTCAATTCCTCGGCCATAATTTAACGTTTTATGAGAGACAATTTACGGTGTTTAAAAATAATCTGAATTGAAGAAATCTGTCTCTTCTCGATTTTAGAATTTATATTACCATACATACCTTTCGTTAGGTATTACAAATGGTTGTGACAACCGTATCGGTGGAATAGGTTTCTACTGTATCTGTGGGTACTCCCTCTCTCATATAGGCCCATTTAAGATTTCCTATAAAAATTTCAATGTCATTAGCATATTCAGAATTATTTTTGTTTGTTTGTTTTGAATTAACAAGTTAAGAGTTAACTGATTTCAAGTCTTCTGTTCTTATACAGTTTTTAAGTTTGTGTATGATGTGAAGCAAATTCGTGTCATTGTCGGTAATCAAGTCTCTAGCCCTACCACTAAGTTTAGTTTTTACATAAGCCACGGCATTTGCGTCATGGCCCGCATAATTCACATTGAGAAGTGAGAGTGCATCTAAAAACATCTGCACTTTGTTTGCACTTCCGTCAAATTCATTGGATACTAATTTACTAGCTAAATTTGAAAAATAGATAGTTGAAGTAGTCATTTTCATGTCCTTCAGTTGTCAGGTCTCAATCTGTGTTACCGTCTTGTATAACGTCGTCACTATCTTCTGAGTGGAGTTCAACAGTTTAGTCTTTTATTGTGAAGTTTATAGGTCAACGACAAGAACTAGGGATTTTATAACTAATACGCAAAACTCGAAGTGATCTTACTACCCTACCTTTAATGAATGTAAATAACTTTATTACTAAATGTCTTTGTTCATCATCTAATGACGAGAATATTCTGTTTATTATACCAAAAAATGAATCATAACTTGAGATTATATTTTGCATAACTTCGTTTCTCGTTTTACTTGATTTGGGCACTGATGCCTTCAAAACTCTCAGACTCATTATTTATAACTGTTTTTATATCAGGTAACCTGGTAAAGGAAAATTCCCAATCGGAAGAAATATTTTGAGTCCCTAATTGAATAACCTCCTTGTTTCGAGTTTCATAGTTTTTGTCGATACTTTGAATAACGTTTACTTATTCAATCATTTATTTATTCATTTATTTATAAACGGGTCACCCCAATACAGTTAAGAAATAACATATATGCTGCGACGTTTAACTTATGCATTATATCACATTGAAATCACATCAGAATACAAAAACATAATATCTGAAATGTAAAAATATAAAATACTAATAAAATTTCAATTTTACAATATTATCACTAATCATAGAATCATAAACAGAAATCAATTGAACAATAATCTAGCTATTTGTTTTTTAAAAATCTTCGGATTTTCGCAGAAGAAATGACACTATGACAATATATATTGCCCAATCTCCACATATTCGATATGGGTGTATAAAAACCATAGTTAGTTGAGTGATGTGATACAACAAATAAGTTTTTTTGTCTGTTTTGTCTATTTGGGACATTGAATGGTATAATAGAGAGAACTTCCGGACATTCGATTATGCCAGAGATTATTAAGAAGAGATAAATCAACGATATCATAATCCTGCGATCACTTAGACTAGGTAGACTCATCAAGTTCAATACCTCATTGTAGTTATATTCACCAACAACTAGACCTAGTTTGTGTGCTTGATTTTCAGAAATTTTCTTTGTACATTTTCTATTTGATGGAATTACTTGTCATAGTATGGATTCCAAATAATGATACTGTATTCAACAATGGATCTAACTAGAGAGCAACTTTTATAGTAGAAGGGGAAAAATTTGTTGATAACCTCGCCATAAAACCAAGCATTTTGAGCGCTCTTTGGGAGACATTGTTCACATGGTTATTAAAAAAAAGCTTGTTTTCAATAATATTTCCAAATCTTTACATTCTTGTTCATTATCTAACATATTATCTTCTAATTGGTAATCAAATCGAATTGCTGATTGTGATCTGCCGAACACCATTGAGAAACATTTCTTATTATTAAGATAAAGACAATTTGCATAACACCATTCTGCTTTATTATAGAGATCTATTTGGAGAAGAGTAGCATCATACATAATTTTCACCACTCTGTTTTTATATATTTTCAAGAATATGTCTTGAAAATATCTTGAACTTATAATTGCCTCATATCTAGTTATTTACTCTCAGAGAGAAGACTATCTGAAGGATATATCATGTCATGTGAATAATTCTGAGGTGAGCAATACTCAATGAGTTCCTGAGATATTTGAGTTCATATAGAAGTGATCCAGAAATTTTGTCATATCATATGTATGAACATTTCCGCGGAGATGCGAGTCTATATATAATACGATACATTTCATGTTATTTTCGAATGGTATGTTTTTCTATATATTTACTTCTGATATCAACAACATCATTCAATATCCAATATTGAACGTTGGTAACATATTTTTACAGCTAGGAAGAGAAAAGAAAACTATTCTCCCATTCAACTGTTGATTGTTTATATCTTAACCAATTTTTTTGAGATCACTTTCCTGAAACTAATCAGCTATCTAATTTCATGTGGCTTTTTCGCATAAACTGCGAAAAAGTTTTTGTCACAGCGAAACATGTGATATAATTTTTGGAAATAAAATTTTTGAAGATCAGATCGAAAGGTATAGTCGATGAAATTACTTCGGATTTTCGTCAAGTTACGCCCGAAATGATTAGATATTGTATCAATATTGAATATGGCATACTCTGTATTGTTTGGAACAAATTGATATCCACATCGCTATTTACATTAAACTAAATATTCGACAATCTACATCATCGGACCTTTGTCCTCCATCCGTTATTGTCAGGTATCAATGAGTTACAACCCCCTGTAATAATTGATAACTAGAGTATTGGGGTGTTGACAATATCAACATTCATGAATACGACATATCAACTGATCAACTACATTCAAAGATAATAATAGTTGATTATTCCCGTTAATGATCAAGCTGTAACTCACACTCTAGTATCCTGGTTGAAACAGAACAATGATGGTTACAAGCGCAATGTGTGGTTTTATGGGTATCCCGCAATGTGTGCTCGATTTAAATTGCAAAATGATCCTGAATGAAACATTAGGTGATTTCTAGTTAGGCGCTTTTCACGTGATGATGTTTTGTTGGTTCATATAAGTGTGGAACGAAATTATGGAAAGTGATGAGAAATGGTGAAATTGCTTTATTGAACTTTGTTTCAAAGTTTCCTGCTCAATCCAAATGTTATTGAAATATTATGCCTGGCCAAAGAATATATAAATAAGAGTACTAACTGAGTTAATTCATTGAATCTCATAGGTAGAAGCGTTCCTAAAGAACAAACTTTCAAGTTCAAATATTTTGCAGAGATGATGAATTGGATTGGGTTATGAAAAATGAGAAAAGAAGCTTTATGCATTTTTGCCACTTTTATTTGTAACTATCGTTACTGCCGTTCCGTCCTATATGGATATTTTCAATTTAATAAAATTTCCATATGAGACGAAACTGCAGTAACGATAGTTATAAATGAAAGTGGTAAAAAACATAGAAAGTTTGAATTTTCATTTTCCATGATGATCTCCTAACACGTAGTACCGGCTATACCAATCAATTTATTGGATTGATTCAATGTATTCAACGTATTCAATGTATTCGTATGTTCAGTTTGTAAATAAAGTTTATTCTACCCTATTAACCAATACATAAATACATTAATTTGAACATTACCCCGATCAAAATGTGTTGTATTCGCATTGAAACTAGTTTTACAACAAAAACAAGTTTTTTGGCGATAGCAGCTATTTTGAATAGCTGTTTTCAAGGCTCTGTTGAAATTTTCAAGTTTTGTTAACTGTTTCAAACAATTTGTTTGTTGCATTTCGTGTTCAATATGTACACTCATGTACAATTCATTGCTCAAATGGGATGGAATTGACCGATACTCGATTTTGATAGCTCGCACTGGAACTTCTGGCATGAATGAATTCATTGAAATCACTTTCCCTACATGAAAACCAAAATTACGGTCGCTTGACGCACGTTTTGCAAACGATACTCGATAACAATCAATAAAATATTCAAATAACACTCCACTATGATGAAACATTAGGTTTATAAAACCTCATCAGTATTAACACGCTTGAGAAAGTTTTTCTATATTGAAACGCGTGTTACGATTTCGTAAACTGTTCTGTAAAAATCTCACAATGATATGGTTCTCAAATACATAATATTTTTTTGATCCTCAATAATTCAACCATGTGTGCAGATGGATGCAGGAGATAACAGAAATAACTGAACTTCCACATCACTCATAATCGTCAAGATACGAACTCCTGGCCGGCTCCGCATTCCATATATCTGGTGTCGTCACGACCCCTTGGACTGAATCACTTCTTTGAGACTATTTACTGGATCATGAGAGTTACTGATAGAATTTTTAATTCGCCGTAACAGTTTCTTTTTGAAGTGAAAAATGTAAAAATGATCTTATTGTTTTTTTTTCATAAATTCTCAATCGAACAAAATCATGAACGTAATATTACCTTCGAATCGTATGACAAATGACCGTTGGATCTGAAATCGTGCAATCCAAAGCAATGTTACTCTATTCCATCCTTGTCCTCTCGACATGCATATACATTATGGTGACTGTCCTGAATCTCGTACCATATCAACCTAGCAATTACGATGGAACAGAGAGTTCGCAACCGCATCATAGCAGACTGTAATCAAGATTTTGGCTTCGATTCAAGATCACCAGATACAGGAAGGATCAGGTTACCTGTCGACAAACTTTCTTGTGAGACGTGGCAAAAGATGAAGCCACGAAATGACAGACTTATTTGTTCTCCTGCGATATTTCCGATGAGCGGATTGTTTCAGGCTGATACCATTTATCCTTTTTTATTATTCATCTGCAGTCTGTTATATATGGCGAGTTGCTTGCCTGTTTCGGCCTCAAAAAATAAAAGACGATTTCATATATGAGTGGCATATTCCTCTGGAATAGATTCTGTAGATGTACATGCCTTTTTTATCACAAGGACTAATAGACATACTTTTCTCTCGAATTAGCAGGTACATGATCATCCATGTGAAATAAAGAAATGACCTATGGATTCGGTCTATAGGAGTATTGGAGTATTTCCTAATGCAAAGGATAACGGCAATATAATCTTTCATATTTTGAACTGAATTGAATTTTTGAAAATCCTACTGGATTTTCAAAAATTTCAATAACACTGGTTTTTCAGATTATGTATTGAATTGTTGTTTTATGTATCGAAGACATCAGATACTCAAGAGTGAATTGTCTGCCGCTGCTAATGATTCCATACCGTAGTTGTTCGAATAATAAATCCGGCTCTAAAATCTTCACGATAAGTAGATAATTCAATGACAGCGACAGCGATGAACTAATCTTATCTACTTACTTAACTTCACATTTTACTCCATAGTTGACTTTTATTGAAAAACCACCAATTTTTCCACTGTATAATCTACAATTTCTGAAGTACCTGAAAAAAATATGTTGGTTTTTCATTCTTTTTCATGGAACAGAAGGGTTCTCTTTTTATTGCAAGATCACTCGATTTCAGCGGCTATGAACAATAAACAAAATAGCCCTAGATTGATTTCTCTATTATATTCAAACACTAGTCATAAAATTATTGAAAATCATATGGAAAAGTACAAAGTATCATAGTCTTGAAGATCAAGAATGCTTCAAAATTTATTTCAATTTGGCTTTCAATAGTGGAATCATCAAACAACCTTATTTCATCTATCACCCATCTTTGGAATAACGAAAAAATGGGGATCCTGGAGCTGGTACTCTCAATATTGACCGTTGGTAAAATCTACATAGAATCTACTACCATTCAGCATGAATACATTTTTATCAAGTGATGAGGTTTGAGTCTGTAACAGGCCTCAGCACAAACGAACAATACCTAATTATTTTTGTAACTTTTCAAAACTGAACGGAAAATGATTTCCATTCATCCACAGTAGAGCTTTCATTGTCAATAAATATTGACTCCAAAATCCTACAATGATATTGAATACTGTTTTCTTTTCTGATCTCAAAAATATGATACGATCTTGATACCTTTCAAATTGTCATTCCAAATTATCTAAAGGAAGCATTGTATATAGACTATCCTAGTAGGATAATTTATGTGTATTTACTATTTGACACAAAGTCCAGCGCCATCTAGTCAGAAAATTGAATACCTATTGAATTCAATCACTGTACAGATACGACCCCTAAGCACTACATTCAAAATTACAAAGTTGAAGCAGGGCTGGACTTCGCTAATTTAATGCGAATTGTATTAGAGTGAAAATATTTGAATCATAAATTATTAAGTTTTCATGATATTGAGGGACTTATTGCTAGGAAATGTATGTCTATTTCAAGAATATAACTGACAAAATGGAAGTTATGAAACTTCGGATATGAAGGATGAAAAACTTTAGAGTATAGTTTTTTGTTTGTGGAAAAACGCTATTCAGTGATTGAAATGCCTGAATTGTCCGAATAATTCAATCCCAACCAGATCTTTTATTTCTAAAATATTTTGAGAGTAGTTTAATGTCTTATGTTAATAATCATTTCATCTATTTTTTGAGTTCTGGTATACAACTATTTTTGTAATATAACAAGCTTGGGAAGTGAACCTTATGATAAGAGCCTTTCCAGCAAGTTATGGAAGTTTTGGACTTGCAGTGCGTAAAAATTGCAGTGTAAAACGCCCATTATGTATTTAAAAACACTATTTATTTCACCATTTCTGCTTTCCCTTATTTTAAAAAAATGTTTGCATTGATTAACAAAAATGACATGAATATACCTATGATATTCATATTATATTGTACTTGAATTCTAGATGATATATCAAAAAGAGTGTTATCTTTTCTAACACACGCCACGTGGTACATTTAATCATATATGCCCTTGTTTGTTTTGGTATGTATTTGGATATTACTACTATACAGACATTATTACTTTCTTAGGCGGTTATGGAAAAAATATATTTTGTCTACATTCAACAAATTGAAATTGGTTACCATAATGAAAATAAATGAAACACTCAATTGTTCCATAATTTTTTATCAAGACATACAATACATGATATCATGTGCGCAATGACATAAAGAATATTCAGAAAATTATTATATTATAGGTAATAACTGATACCAATATTTAATCTGGAATGGATAGTTTTGAGATAAGAACAAGTTTTCAGATTCATTGGAACCAATCCGAAGGATTGCACAACGAATCTAAAAATTTCAAATAGAATAATAGATGAATACATGGGATGCATCAGTTAACTCAAAAAAATACCCTATTGATGAATGTTGAGAAAAACAAAGCAAAATTTTTGAGAGATCAGAGAACCCAATTATGTTGCAATATTGATATTCAACATTTTTCAAACCAACACGAGTTCTTATTGAATTGGAAATATTTTTACAATATTTGTTTATCAAAGTTCTCAATAACAAACTTAACATATATTCTCTATGTTCACGACAACCCTCACTCACCTCTATCCAACTTGGATGTTTTTGTTTCAAACTATCATGAATGATAGATTTTAAATTTTGAATAATTTTTGTCGATAAAAAATTTCTGATAGTTTCACTAAATACTGTCAAACAAATTATAGCAAAGTTTTGCACGAAATTTTTTGGTGTCTTGAATGCATTTTCTTGTAAATTATAATTTTTGTAAAAAAATAATAACTCGTCAACATTGTCAACTTCTTCTTCTCCTTCAAGGCATTGTTTAACAGTAATGAGAGTTACATTTTTTCATACATTTTCTTACCAAGTACCCCGCAAAATATACTGTTGAACAATTTTATAAATCAGATTCTTCAAAAAAAGCATATTATTGTTTAGATTGATTTCTATTTGAACTTTCACATCATGAATCATCTGAGTCTATTATCTCAAGAGTATTTTCTTCAGTTGCAGAATCAACAGAATCTAGTAACTTTTCAATATCAAGAATGTTTCGATCATGATCAATGTTTGATCCAGAATTTGTACTTAGTGAGGGTCTTATTAAATTAGTCACAATGATCATTTTGAATCGTGCCCGAAATGTTTTCACTGAGGGAATTCTATTATAACCAACTTTCTGTCTATGAATTGAAAATTGATTTTCAAGAGAATCCTGTATCAACCTTCCTGTTAACAAGAATGTGAATCCCCTACTTTTTGGTTTTCGAAAAACATTTTTATTGTATTGATGGTTTGTAAAAATCCATCAAAAGAACACATTTAATTTTTTTAATGATTTTGTATCATTTTTGTAATAAAACATAACCAGCATCGAGTGCTTCCATTACTTGAGGATTTTTCTCACACATAACTCTTATAATCATCATCAAGATTCTACTAGACTGTACTTTCGTGCTCTGTAATACAAGGGAAGGTCTCGAAAGGAAACAAGGCATCATCAAAAACGATCGTCAACGAAATGGTTGCTCCAAAATCTGTCTATCTGCCTGTTAAAAATCTGTTTTTCCGTTAATCAGCTGTCAATCAAAGTGATGGTAGAACAGGCTTTAGCCAGAAGACAGCATTAGCACCTAAGATTCAGCCACTCAGAACTTGTCCAGATGTTTACTATCGATAATTAAACCATTGCAAGGTGAAACATCATCTTTTGTGAAAAATTCAAGGCATTTCGTTGAACTACTAAGGGAAATCAAAGAGCAGGATCAACTGATCAGTTTTGACGTGGAAAGCCTCTATAGCAAAGTTCCTGTCGAAAAAGCACTTCAAATCATACAAGAAGACGATATCCGAAGATGGGGACCAAGAAGATAGAACAAATTCAACGATACAAGTAATCATGGAATCACTAGGATGCTGTGTACGAAACTGCTACTTCAAACTGAAGGACGGCCTCTTTATGCAAGATGAGGGACTGCCAAAGGCATGGGAATGGAGAACTAGACACTTTCCTGAAGCACATCAACAAAGTAAGTCCTTTCATCACTTTCACAATGGAAAAAGGGGTCCACAACGAAATGCCTTTCTTAGGCCTTCAAGAGAATGGTTAATCCAGAGCGATAGTGGAATAGGCTTCAGCTAGAAGACAGCAAGAGCTACACAACCTCCACAACCAGTACTTGTACTTCCCTACATCAGAGGATTATCGGAAAGGATAAGAAGGATTGGGTTCAAGTATAACATCAGGACCTGCTTCAGATCTGGGAACACTATCTGTAGCAGCCTCACGAAAACCAGGCCACTAAACGCGGACTGCGATTCCAAGAATTGTATTCACAGGATACCCTGCGAGTGCGAAAAATTATACATCTGTGAAACTAAGAGGCCATTGAAAGTTCGCATTGCTGAGCACAAAAAATACACACAGTGAGGAGAAACCAGCAAATCCGGAGTAGCAGAGCATGTTTGGACTCATCAACATAACATCTGTTATGTTTTGTTTTGTATCGGACTGGTTAAATAATAACGCCAAGGTTTGAACACTTGTTGACTTTAATGTAATAATAAATACTTTTGGAACAATC
>WOGP01010570.1:0-10271 GCA_015342065.1 Leptinotarsa undecemlineata
ATTGGTTGATAATGCTGGCGCGCCCTTCCGAATGTATCGGGGCTTCGGGGGATAGGGCCTGACCAGCGCACACTACGGTGAAAAAAAAATTTATTTATCCTTTAAGACGTTAACAACGTATAGGACATGTCAGTACAACACGTTAAAATACTATAAGAAAATAAACATACATAAAGATAAAATATCTCAGTAGTTTTAAAGTATAAAAATGTATAAAATAAAAAAAAAACAAGATTAGTCAAAATTGGATGTATAATATTGAGAGTTGTACAAAAAATGTTATCCCTACAAAATAAAAATGGTGAATGAACTGACGGACGATGATCAAGACCGCCGTCTAGAGTATTGTGAAACTGTCTCTAACAATATTTTGCAAAATTCCAGCTATTTGAAACACATTTGTTTCAGTGATGACGCTATTTTTTTAAACGGTCATGTGCATAGACAAAATGTGAGGTACTGGTCCGATGAAAATCCTCGACTTTTTGGCGAAACTCATACCCAGTTTCCGCAAAAAGTTAATCTTTGGGCAAGAATTCTGGGTGACCACATTATAGGTCCGTTATTCATTGAGGAAAATCTGACCCGTGCCCTCTAGTTGGAAATGCTAGAAACAGTGATAGATCCACTGATAGTGGCAACCGTCGAAAATGATTTAGACTAATTTGACATGGATATTATTCTGCAACAAGATGGAGCTCTTCCTCATTTTACAGTTGCTGTGAGGACTTATTTGAATACTATTTATGCAGGACAATGGATCGGGCGCCGAAGATCTGTGGAATGGCCTCCAAATCACCAGATCTAACTCATAGAGATTTCTTCCTATGGGGTTATCTAAAATCTAAAGTCTACGAAACTCAGTGTCCCTCTATTCAGAAGAAACGTGCATGGATTACGGAAGTGTGTGCAACAATTACCTGCCATACTTTGCAAAGCGTCAGGACTGAAACCAAAAATAGACTCTATTTTTGCCAAGAGGTTAACTGGGAACATTTTGAACATTTACTGTAATAAAAGAAAAAATTACTGTTTAGTTGCCTTCCTGATGAACTATTCATACAAAAATGTACACTGTAGTGTACGAGTTAGATAGGAGGGTAACACTTAAGATGCACACTGTATACGTAAAGCATATGTAATGGTTGTCATTAGAACATCATGAAATTTCACATTCTAGATATAAATAGAAGTTACTTTCAATGGATAAGTGAATTGGGCTCTGATAATGATGTGAAAAAGATTCTCAAATTATTTCAGTTATTTTCCAGAAATTAATTGGAGGAAGAGATCATTTATTCATTGTTCCTAAAGACAGTGTCATATATACTATAAAATACTAATTATGTTATTGAAAAAACTCACCCAATTTTTGTTATAAGTTTTCCATGGACATGGAGGTAGCTGATTACAAATCGTTTGTTTACCTGTAATAAGAAACCACTATAATGCAGTGTCACACATTTGATATGAAGACACCCAATTATTTGAGTAATTTTTAAAAGTAGAGATTTGATTTTTGGAACAGGCATAGACCTTTATCGGTTGCACTTTTTGCAATTCTTAGCCTGAGTGACAGTCTCAAACCTAGACTGTGATCCCGCGAAAAAGGCAAATTCTCGATATTTTGCTTCGTGTTGGAGATACCCAAGTTACTTAAAAACGATCGTGACCCTACATACCGAATTTCAACCAAACTTCGAAATTTTAAATTTTTTGTAAATTTCATATTCAAGTCCGATTTTCAATTATTGGTTCCAAATAAAGAGTTACAGAAATGATAATATAGTAAAAATCAATGAAATTAATGTATTTTTCTTATTTAGTCATTAATTGAAAATCGGACTTGAATATGAAAATAGAAAAAAAATCTGAATTTGAATGTTGAGTTGAAATTCGGTATGTATGGTCAAAATCGATTTCTAAGCAACTGTAATAAAAAAAATCTATTTCATGATCACACAATTTTGGAATCTCTCTGGAATATTGGAAAAACTTTAATTTCACGATCTATTATGAACATTTCACGACAATAAATTACTATAAAGGTGTCCAAAAAGTCTGATAACATATTCAGATAATACATGAAATTCCTATGGCAAAGTGTCTACAGATTTTTCAATATCTCTGCAAATAAAGATTCAAAAAAAATTGGATTTCAAAATTTTAGGTTTTTCTCTAATATCTTCGGAACCAAAAAATGCTGGACTCGACTTTTTGGGTATCTTTCAAAACTACTCGAAAATAGACACATTTAAACTTATTTTCTTATCTATTACCGTCTAGGAGATTACTCATGTATATACTTGAATTTGAATAGCCCACTATAAACAAATTTGGATATTGTGGCAAAGCTATTTTCTGTGTTTGTTGGTCATGATCTGCAAATTTTTGTAACTATATTTCATCTACTACTGCAGTAGACATTATCAAAGTGATGAGGCAACAGGCGAAGGGCTTGGGTTGTACTAACAGCAGATACCATGTTACTGGAATTTGTAGTGGGTGTGACTTCGTTTCTATTAGTTTGATCAAATGGCCTTGTGCGAATAGTGTGCAACTATAAGGACAGGTAATCAGATTTTATCTGTCAATTCCTATTTCCTTTCTATTGAAATTTTTATTTGTGTTTATAAATTTCTATTGCTTCCCTATTTATTCTAGTATAGTAATTCTGAATTGTGTCTAGTATTTGTGTTTCTTCGAACAAGATCATGTGAGTGCCTTCTCTCAGTGCATGTTTGGCTACATACCGACAAATCAGCTGGAGCTGAATATGTACTTAAAGAAGACACTTGCATGATCTTCTTCAAAAAAATTCACAAACACAGAAAAAAATTAATAGAAAGGAAGGAAAAATTACGATAAATAAAATATGGCTACCTATCCTGAACTATACACAAATAAGATAATTTAATCCAATCAATATAAATGAAGCCACGCCCACCACCAATGGAATATATCCAAAGACAAACTACAGTAAGTTAGTATCTGCTATGAGAACCCAAGCACTTCGTTAGTTTCCTTATCACCTTTGATAATGTCTACCATAATAGTTAACGAGATATCAGAAGGATCACCGACAACAAACCAGGAAAATAGCTTTTCCATAGTTACATAAGGTCTAGAAAGTTTACAACTTTAGATTTACATATTGTTGATGATTTGTCAAAAAATGATCTATCCAATAAACCTTTTGAGAATATCTAGTACTGACCTCAACACTAGTCAACTCTGATAAATCTTCCGCATCAGAATCATTCTGATCCAAGTTAGCTTGTGTTGTCCTGTGAACTCGTCTTCCGCCTCCTGGGTGAATCCAAGTTTCTTTTCGCAGAGAACTCGGAGCACTAGTTGATTCATCAGATTCTTTCTGTTTCATTTGAAGTCTTTGACGTGCCAACCTCTCCTCCCGTCGTTTTTTCTCGCCTTGTTCATACTAAATGAAAAAAATCAATTCTACTAAACATTCTACTTAAAAATATAAATAAATAATGCATGACATAAATGAAGTAATATCTGACATATGTTCAATAGACATAAGCGTTCCTCAAGGACCTGTTTTAGATCCAATTTCATACCTATGACATATACAGATATGCAAAACATTGCATATTAGGTGAAAATTAAAAATCAAACACAACAAATTACTCACGTAAAGTTGTTTTTTTATATTTACGCTATTACTCATTGAAAAAATATCTAATATTAATAGAACACAGTGAAAATGTTCTAAATTGAATGACCGTTAACCATATGATTTCCATATGGAAAAAAATTTCATCAACGTACGATCCCGATATGTGAAAATACCTTCAATAAAATTTCTGCTGATCATAAGTGAATTTTGTGAATATTGAGAGAGTTGTATTTAAGATGAAGCTCCATCCACAAAACTCCACTTAAATCCACATCCACTTAAATAATTTTTAAATCACGAAACAATTCAAACATAAGCCATTAACTAAATGAACAACTTAGTTATTTATTTTATGATTTACAAAAAATCAAATAAAACCCTATATTACTAACAAAATGATTTCATCAACACATGTTAAACCCAATCAGAGGTCCACAGTCATAATAAGAAACAACATAACGTCATTCGTCAATAAATAAATAAATTAAATTAATAAATACAAGAACTGTAGTTGGCAATGAAAAATTAAAGTGGGGATCACTGTGTTGTTGATTTCAAGAAAGATGGGTTTTGACTTTCTATTTATCCATCTTCATAAAAAAAATGTGGGAATATCATTACATACTGTCATGGATGACATGAGTAGATTAAACTCATTCGGGACATAAAGTTGTCCTTTGGGACACTTCTGCAGTTGCTTATAAGAAATGAAAAGCTTTTCACTATGAAATCAACTGAATATAGAATACATTTTCTTTCAACTGAGTTGATAAAAATTCTTGAAAGGAGCCCATTCTATAGCAAAAAAGAAAACAGAAATTCAAAGGGTATCCAACTCTCCACAATCGTGAAGTAAGCATTTATTGTGCCTGAGAATAATGTGCCTTGAGTGTACTTAGCCAACCAAGAACGACAGCCTTCTGCATTTTGAGGCAATCCGATATTATCTTGAGATTAGGGGTAGTGAAGGCATAATTCCATCTAGGACTCGTATAATCAGAACAATATTTTCAATGAGTTGGTCAGGGTAGAGTATACGGAGCCTTATTAGCTTGTATCTGCCTGAGGGTGGGGAATGATTAGTTACAATAAATTCAGAATCCACAAAGGATTCAATAATATCTTCAATATCTCGTCAATACCGTAAGAGTTCTGAAGATGAAATATATCACTGGATATAAACTGAGACGGATATAGGCATATGCTGGATTAGTAGACTAAGTTAAAGATGCCCTCATGGCAGGCCATGATGAACCTCTCAGTTTCCAACTTTGGTTCACTCGACTAAGGAAAGCACAAGTCGGGTACTTTGATAAGCTGAGTTAATCGATGTTGTTAAAGAAGAGCCCTTGCATTAGCTCATCTTCATGTTATCGAATAGTGAAGTGACCTTTTGCTGAATGGGTTCCAACTCTGTGATAGAGTTGTGGTCACCACCTACAGTATCGACAATTAAACAACTGCATTCAATTCCTGCACTTTAATGGTCCCAGACCATGCACAAAATGGGATCCGAGTTCGTGTTGATGTTATAGCCTCCAGCCAGTACCAAGTCTACGGCTTCCTTGTTGTTGGGAGAAGTATAATAGTGGAACAAACGATTCGGGATACAAAACTTCAAACTCCGTTTGGAGCTTCCCTAGCGAAAAAGGAAGTAACTCAGAACATTCTTTTCAAAGTTAAGATCCCTTAGGAATCATTCAGTTCCTTTTCGTCGAGTTGTTGGGGACTCATAGAAGAACCCACATTGGTATGTGTTTTGAGTGAGAAAGTGGACAAGCCTATTGTAGGACAGTATAGTACAGAAATAAAATAGACAGTATGAAATAATAGCACAGTCGCTGGTGAGGTTTCTCCAAACCAATGGCTCTCCAAATTTCAGGCATCTGTTACGTTCGTCTACTGGCGTAAATGTTCGATACAAGTTCCATGTTGATAGTGTCAAACTGAAACTCAGTAAACATATATATTCACTTCAATGATTGAAACGATCTCTCTTGATGTTGTCAAGCTTTATACCACAGTTTAATTCAGTCAGTAATTTCCTATGGTCTTGAACAGTGGGGCACATCAGATAAAGCTGATGAAGTTTTTGTTATTCACAAAAAGGTAATTAGAATTCTGGTTAGTGCATGTTCAAGTGAACACTGCAGGTCATTATTCATTCGTTATAGTTTATTAACAATGCCTAGTTTGTATATCTAACAAACTCTGATATATATAAAAAGCATTATTTCAATTATTCCTACAAATGAGCAAATCCATGAACATTTCACCATTAATAACTCTCAACTACATCAACCTTATAGTAGGTTGACAGTATCAAATAATCATCCAATGTGCTTTGGGGTTAAGCTGTATAATTAGCTTAGTGAGGACAATAAATCCTCAAATATCAATATCTTCAAAAGGCGGCTCATGATTTTTTTATCGCAAAAAGCATACTACTCTGTGGATGAGTTCCTCCTTGAATCCTAATTTTATTGTAGCTTATTAACTTTTTTTAGGTATGTTTTATGTTTTATATGGACCTTTTTATGTTTGTTTCACCTGTTGAATCAGCCAGCATTTCATGATGATGTTTTTTTTTTGCTTAATGCGATTGTGAAGGAACACTGATTCAATAAATGTTTAATTGATTGATATGTACAACGTGGAGCCCACGTTTTGTCATGTTCCCAAGTTCAACTCCAAAATAAGCTCGATAGGCTTTTCTCCATAGACTTGCTCAAAAATAAAGTGATATCAAAATGTAAACTATGACTATGAGCAAGCGTGAATTTACTTTAAATAATTACTTCAGTACACAGTTCAATACCAGCTAAATGAATTGAAGCAAAATGCTGTTAGCAATTTCGTGTGTTCAAGATAAAAAGTCAAACTATGACACACCTCTCTACCCAGCAATGATTCATATCAAGAAATGAAAAAGGCTATAACTAGTTGCGAAACTTTAAAAAATGTTATCAAAAAAATTAAAAATTATTGAAAATATAATTCATATTGCATTTTTATTGGAGTGAACTGAAGGTGATTCTCATAAAACGTTCATAAAGAAATCATTCCTTAATAATTGAAATAAAATTCTAAACCAGTTATATGATTGACATTAATTATACAAAATTGTTTGGGTAATTTTTGATCTATTGAAAAAAAAAATAAAAAAAAAACAGGAATTAGCTTTGGCACAATTATGTGTATTATTATATAATGCCCTCGTCTAGGGAAAAATATATAATAATGGTAATATCCAAGGTGAACTCATAACAGCATCTGATATGCTAAAATATAAATAACATACATACATACGTTCATTTGATGAAGATACTATTTGAAGATGGTCAGCATGTGGAACAAAAAGAGAAAATGAGCATAAATGTTTTATTGATGATTATAAATTAGTCATTCAGTTAATATAAAGAACACTTCTATAAATAAGGTATAAACGGCAATTTTTATTGAAATATTGTGGAAAATTTCTTTTCTCGCAAAAGATTACCTGTAAGCCAACAACATTCCACCTTATATGATGCATAATGTCGATAAAAATGGTATCGGTGTGTTGTTTATGGAGTTGAATTGATTGATATTTGATGAAAATCTATATCGTATTCAAGTAACATTTTATTGTAATATTTTCATTGAACAGTTTACAAAACCGCCAAACGTGTTTCACTATACATTAGCTACCTTAGGCGCGTTTGTATTATCATATGAACAAGAATTTATTGTGGGTCACACAAATTCACTCCATTAAATAAGTTCAACTTCTTGGTGAAGCCGACTAGTTGACAAGTAACAAAGACAAAGGTTTGGCTTTGAAATTAAGTCTCCTGTGAAGCATTTCAGGGGGGTATTCTTCCATTGCTGTGAGGTACTAAATGCACACACCAACCATGAGACACTCTTCTAACCCTCTTTGATAACCTGTAGCCATCCAGACTTAAATGTGCAGCGCTGGTGCCTTATCTGTGTCGCAGTAATGGCATATTCCAGTTAATTCGTCAATATTGAAGTTGACTCATGTTCAAGGTGTAATATTCCTACATTGGTGACCGTAACAACCTTTCCATATGAGGGCATCTAAAAGTCGATGATACATAAGATTCAGCCAAGCAGGGTTTCTCTCATCTCTGGTTTTTTAAATCATCGTTTGAGCTTAAGCATCTGCTGACCTTTGCAGGAAAGTTTGTTTTTGGTGGAAAGAGATTCATAAGATATTCTTCTCTTTAGAAAATGACTAAGTCTAAATCTGAGTGGTGCCTTCAGTTTCCCAACAACCCCCTACCTACAACTGATGAAGATGAGATTTGGATAGCTGAACCAGTAACCTTTGTTGAAGGTAGACTATGGTATGACCAGAAGATCCAGAAAACTTAATCCCTTCCTGGTTGCACCACCTGGTTTTTCAACAAGATCAGAAGTTGGAGTACTGAGAAGGTCGCGATCTTGATCCATGTTCCTAGGAGGACGATCGGGGACATTCAGTTTCATCTGTAAACTCTAATTCTTTTCTTACTTGAGAGTCCATAAAGGGTCTCACGAGTAGCCAGGGAAAGGTTGTCCTTTACTGCAGAGTCCCGTCTTACTAAGACAATACTTTCTAAGGGCGTCCGGTATTTTGAAGGTTCCATTAGTAACATTGATAGGCTTAGAGTCATAAACCCATATCCAGCACTGCTACAAGAATTCAGACAGGTGATTGCTGAATTCACTCACCATTCTATAATCCACGTTAACACAGGTGCAAATTGCAAGAAGCGAGAGTTCAAGCAATAAGACAATGAACATATGATGATTCTGATGGTATATAATTTGAAATTAGAGATGAACTTCCATTGGGGAAATTGATCAACAGCCTAACTTAAAACAGTAAATGGTTTGACTCAACGGGAATATCACTTGTTTTCATACCATATTATAAAATATCTTTTGACATCTTAAGATAGAAGATTGTAAATTTATCATTTTGATTCACAGGAGGTGCGATCTTGAAAATTCAAATAATATTGGATTGAAAGACTCTGTGAATTCCAAGTCTACCCAAAATTCCAAACAAGAAAGTTCTAAGGCGCAATTTATTGAAAAAAAAAATGTCGACTTACAGGTTTTGTTTAGAGGTACACTGCAAATAATACTTCAATTAATAATCATTAGTATTGTTGTCAATCATGCCCTAAAGTAACGCCGGCCGCCGCTGGTAGCCATAATTCAATTGTGACGTGACCAACATCACGCCTAACTCGACGTGCGCTAACGGCCATTCAAACATGACGTTGCTTCGAGAATAATACTCCCGATGTTTTGCAGCTGTTCGAGTTTCGCGCCGCGCCGCTTCGATATAATTCCGAAGAATTTTCCAGCAGCGTCTTCGATTGGCAAATATAAACGCCATCCACTTGCCTATCGAGACAGTAAAGTGGAAGTTACAGTGCGGTACGCGGAGCGAACTAGTAAGGCGATAGACATTCGAATAATAGTTGAAGTTTTAGTTGAAATGTTTGTTGTATTTAAATTGAAATAAAGTTAAGTTTGATTATTGTTCAGTGTGACTACACTGGTCAACCCATGGGGAAAAACGTAACAGTATCATATGGAACTATTCAGTCAAATTTCTGAAATGTGTTATTTAATTTTCAATATGCAGAGAAAAAGTACTCCACAGGGAAATCATTCTAAAATTTTCTCCAGAAATTTTGAAGTTTCCTTAGTAAGCTAGCTAAGCAAATGGCAGATTACAACTGATTGATCTGAATATACGATAGTGTACAAAAATACTGCCAAAAATAGAGTTTCTAATTTTTAAGGCTGCACATCGCCAGAATGAAGAACAGGAGGGTGAATAGGAAAATCTGCCACAATTTAATCTTATGTAGTCTCATATGTGACTTCACTATGACTTGACTATGACTATCACTATGACTTCACTATGACTGACATATCTGGTGGTTCAACTCTTTTCACGGATTATACAAAACTATTATGGATTTCGAAGATTGAGAAATATATGATGAAAAAATGTGAAGGAAACATTCTCGAATTCTCTTCAAAGTCAATAGGTTTAACGTCATTGATTCCAAACCAGCATTTTGAACATTCAATAATTATTGAAAATCAAAGAATTGTTAGTGAAAGATATCAATTTGCTGAATTTGGTTCATTATCATTTTAAATTGAAACTATTTTGTTTATCATTACAACAGACCTATGTCAGCAAATAACAATTTTGGAGTTTTATGTGGAAACCAGAGAATGCCACATCAGTAGAAAAATACAGATTTTGAATTTGCACTAACCTTTTTTCTGTTTTCGTCTAATAGAGTAACAAGTTTTTCTCTAGCTGACGGAACAGGATTTGAAGACATCAAACTCCTCATATAATAGTATACCGCATCAAGTTTACGTCTCTGAAAAGAAAAGTAACATAATAAACTTAATTTGATTGTAAAATGAAAACAGAAATAAAAATTTTTTTATGTTTTTTACCACTTTTAATTGTAACTAATGTTACTGCAGTTTCGTCCTATATGGACATTTTCAAACTTACACAATAAACCAACAATGATTAATTACATTCGCCAATATATACCATTCAGGTACTTGATTGAGTACCTGAATTTACCGGTCACAA
>WOGP01010571.1:0-10270 GCA_015342065.1 Leptinotarsa undecemlineata
ATTATAGAAAATACACACAATCCTTTCATGAATTACGATTTTTTATGTCACGGAATAAGCTTGATCTGCTTATATCATCGATGACATCCTTTTTTTGTATCAAGATGGAGTAGTAGAAACCCAAAAAACTTCTAGGTAGTTTTAGGAGTGATGGTATTGCGGCAGAGTCGAACTACTTTTAGAGCTATAGATTTCTATAGCTCTAAAACGAACCACTTTTCTTAATTTTTTTCCAATGACCAATATTACACGCCGTAGATAGGTATATAGTTATTGGGACGATAGACAAATTAAACTGTAATATTATATTTCATTACACGAGCTGTAAAATCAATGTCATCTGGTTCTTCTTAAATACTGTATTTTGTTTTTGGTGACAGCAAATATATATCAACGGCAGCAATTTGATTTTATAACAATTATTTTATTGTTTTGGAATTGTGGTAAATATACCATACTATGAAATAGTTGGGAAATTATCATCAAAGTGGCAATATGGTAATGAAAACAAAATTATTTTTGAAAGCATAAAGGAAGCAGTTAATGAAATAATCTTGAAATAGTTTTATAAAGAGCATAAAAACCTAACAGAGAAGTGCTATAAAACTGCTACAAAACAATTTTCTTTATTAGAAAAATATGTTTTTTATTGCAAAAACGTTTCTGTGATAATAACAAACAATGGAAACACAAAGTCCAAAAACGATATGAAATATAATAATGGTGTATGTAGGAGATATAAATACATTTTTTTTGTCCTGTCTCAGTAAGGCAATAGATTGGGTCATCTTAGTCAAGATGACTAAGTAATAAGTAATAAAATAAAATGTTCTTTTTTCTGCAAGAGAAGACAAAAGAATACCATTATGCACAACTCGAAAAGACTAGAACAGCAATTACCTACTAATATTCAGATGAGGCCAGTAGGTCTAGGGTACTAAGGGCTGCTCTGATGGTGAGCTGTTTTTCTCCCTTCTGTTGTAATTCCTGATAGTATGTTTTCTGAAGAAGAGAAGGCAGGTTTATACAGATGACCTATTCATCCTGCAAGGGACCACAAATAGTTGTCGTAGTGAGCAGATGTCTCTCAATCTCAACAGAACCGTGATGGATTTCTTCATTAGGAAGAAAAATATGGATGATTCAACTCCCTTTCCTTCAATATTGAGGTTATTTCTATTTGCAACGGACGCTTAATATAAAAGTAATATCTTGAATGAAAAACTCACCTGGACCGTTTATTTGGAAAAAGTTTGATACAAAGCCATATTATTTTTAGGAATATAAAGGGGGATTTTTAGGAAATATTGAGCCTCGGACCTCAAACAGATCTATTGATAGTTTGTGATGATTCTAAGACCATTATCAATAGGAGCAACTGCCTGGGGATAAACGGCTCTAAGATCAGATAGTACCACAACAACACGGATTCATGAGACAAAAAACAATCAGCACTAATCTATTGATATTAAGTAATAAGGTTTTTGACACTTAGAAAATAAATGACAGTTGGATATTGTTTTCACGGACTTCAGAAAGGCATTTGATCAGGTGCATCATGACTTACTCCTAGAAAAGCTTAGTGGCTATGGATTGTCCAGAAATTTGCTTGAATTGATGAAGAATTATTTTCAAAAACGATACTTCACGGTCAAACATAATGGAAATACTTCAGGAAAATTTCTGGCTAATTCTGGAGTTCCACAGGGCTCGAACTTAGGACCTATTCTGTTTTTACTTTTTAATAATGATTTGTCTTCAACTCTTGAATTTTCGGAGTGCTTACTTTTTGTAGATGACTTAAAACTCTCCAAACGTATTCAAACTATTCGAGACTGTATAGGTCTGCAGAGATATTGATAAAACCATTGATTGGAGTCTAAGAAATAAATTATATTTCAAATCAAAAAATTGTTTTGTACTCTCAATCACCCGTATCAAAGAGCCAATTCTGTTTGAATATGAAATGAAGGGAGAGATCCTAGAAAGGAAAACTAAAATAAAGGATCTTGGTGTTACCTATAATTCACATTTCAACTTTTCTACTCATATTAATAACATGATTATCAGACAAACATCGAATTTTGCCAATATTAACACCATTAAATTATTATATTATTCTCTGGTCAGGCCTAAACTAGAATTTGCCTCAATTATTTGGTCCAGGGAATATCAAACATATTTAAATAATTTGGAAAAAGTACAAAAAAAACTGTTGAAATATTTGTATTTCAAAAAGTACCACGTGTGGCCTAATTATAATACCGTCAGGACATATCAATTAAGATCGGATTTCAAGATACTATCCTCAGATCAGAGATGAACTTCAACATCAATGATATTCCTGTATAAATTAATAAACAATTTAACAAATACCCCAGAAATCCTCAATATGCTTCCATTTAATGTACCTCTAGGGCGTATACTTTCCGCACTAATGTTTAATATCTCTGCAATATGTACATGTTCGAAAGCACCTCTTTCAGCTATGATTGAATTAGCAAACAATTTCAATCTACTTATGGAATCAGATTGGACCTTACCTCTATTAGTTTTTCGTAAAACAATTATAGAACAAATATTGAATTCAACTCTGTCAAACTGAATATATATTTGACGAATCCACTCAGTGCAGTTATAGACGACTCCCTGCAAATCTGGTATCAGTTAAGTAATCTAGTATAATAACTATCATTATTGTGTATTTGCCAACAGTTTATCCATGTTATTAGTCTATAATGGACTGTATGGATAATAAGTAGAAATAAATAAATAAATAAATCATCAACTACACTACCGAAAACACAAGTATGACGCACACAAATATATAAACCCATCTCAAGTCCTGCTTCAATTCTGAAAGATTCATCGTCTAATAGAGTTCCAAGATATGCAACAGGTGAAGCATTCAACTAAGCACCCGATACCTTGATCGTTGCTGCTTTCAGACGAGCCTTATCGTATACACTTGTAGATTTCGGAAGTTTATCATTCATAATGTTCATAAGAAGTCGGTATCATGCCCTTTGTATTTTATTTCCATCTGTAGAAGGAGCAATATTAGTTGCCGCATGCCAAAGTGATTCACCTTCAGCATAATAAACGTCTTTGATATTGATAAATATAGAAGTAAGGGTGGAATTGATAAGATCAGAAACACTTATGACTGATAACAAAAAATCTGATACAGTTAAGGAAGAAGCTGAACGTAGCTCTAGTCCGCCAAGGTTTACAGGAAGCGTTGCTTGGAGTCATGAATCATCATTGAAATAATTGTTTGTAATATATTCCATCGTGCTGAGGAGTCAACTATTGAATTTGTCAAGCTCTAACTGACTTGACCAAGTTGGAGAACATCTGAGGGCGTACATGAGTTTTGGAATCGCCAAACAATTTTTCAAAAGAAAAAATCAACCTGTTTGGGAAGTTTATTCAATCTGGTGGTCAGCAATCAGAGTGATTCCCGTTTTTTTCGAAAAAGTTCTGAAGAGGAGCAACCAGGAGACTACATTGAGACTTTTCCAAAATTCTTTTACCAGGAGCCAATTTCAAAATTATGGATTCAGAAATATTATCCAGGGTTCAAAGACTGATCCACTCGCCTTCATCAAAATTATGTCCTTTTTATTAATGTTTTCATCGCCAACGATTGAGCCATCGTCCAAATATCAACAATTCAATTCTGATGGTAAACTTTTAGTGGGTTCGTCGATGGTCAGACAAAAAAGAACGGATCCTAAGGAATCATCTTGTCGAATACCTCTCTCAGACAGAATCAGATGTTCACCAAAACTCAAATAGGAAGCTCATTTATAGCACTGACTTAGGAACGGATACAATCCTGGACACGAATCTTCAACCTTTCGAAACATAATGTTTCCATCAATCATGTTGAAGGCATTTTTGAAATCTATTTTCAGGAAAATTTTTTGAATCAGGAGCAGCATGAGCAACAACTTCACATCCACCTGTAGTACCGAAACCAAACTATAGTGGACGTAAAATCGATACTGTTCGTCTCTGATCCTCATAAAACCAATTTTTGCTACCAATCGACAATAAAAGGTACCGACAACAATCGGTCTTATTCCTCCATATTATTTTTCCGAAGACCACACGATGAAGCGCCAAAATGTATAGGACAAATTCCTAGAGGAACCCTGCCAGTACAACTGATGTTGGATAATTCAGAAACAGGAGGAATAAGTTTTTGTCTATATTTTTCAGAGGTGTGACTGATCAGGTCTTGCATGTGGTTAGGGCGAAAAGAGTTTAACCCACCAGCAGAACCAGAACGAAAAGATTTCATTGCCTCCCATACTTCATGTTCTAAAAAGTGGATATCCAGGAACTCTAAAAAATCAAGTGGTGTTGGCAAATCCAGAGAATGCGTGAAGGAATCTGATCGAGGGTGTTTTGACCGGAGAACTGAGATTATGGATTCATCGTATTCAGCCAACGTATCACTGAAGCTCAAGATTCTAATAGCTAATGTCACCATCAGGTGTTTCACTCAAAACAAGCTTTTTATCGATCTGAGATGAAATGCCATTGTTTTTGGAATCAAGAAGTTTGATGTTTTTCTTTTCAAAAAAATGTGAGAGGAGATATATGGGGGTCCTTGACATGTGAGATGTTGAATAAGGTATAAGGAAAAGTTAACAAGTTCTCCCAGCTTGTTGTAGAGTTGGTATGTGAACTATCATCTATAATTTAGCAAAGGACAGAGACAGAGCTATTCGTGGCAGATTTAGGAATTATTTTTATAATGTGACTGGATCGTTACAATGAGAAAAATTTTTCAAGACACGTAGGAATAAATGACATATCCTTAGTTGAATGAGGCACATATGTTATTTATATGTGAGAAAACAAAATTTTTTGATAATGACTGCATGATTATTCTTTTCAAAATCCAATTTTGAGTCGTTTCTAATTGTCCTTCCTATGTTTCATTCACAAAACCTCATTCAATATTGTCATAGCTTAGATGAGTTTGAATGAGAAAAAAGAATGAGAGAAAAGTAAAAACTTAGCTCATTTGCAAATTCCAGCTAAATTGCTTGTTACTGAGTTGTCCATTTTGATGTTATGTGTTTTCGTAGCTGTAGCTCCATATCTCAGTGAATATTTATTCTACTGTGTCGTGGAATACACTGATCGATAAAAAATTTTGTACTGCATAAATTGATGCTATTGATTTTTTTCCAAATTTTTATTTTCTTACATCTTTGCAGCTTATCATTATGTGATGTCGTTGAGCGAATTTCGGTAAATTTTTTTCAAAGAATAAAAATTTAACCAAAGCGCTGCTTGAACAGACTTGAAAATTAACTAGGCATTCTACAATTTCATTGTTAATGAACGCACTGTTCTAGGTTTTTTTTAAATTTAAGCCTTAATCGCTAGGGGTTATTGGCTTCACAGTAATTTACATAATATGTTTTTATACTGCATTGACAATAAGTGAATCAGAAGTAACTAGTAACTCATATTTTATGTAGAAAATTGATGTCTTTCAGATATGTTATTAGTTTATCGTGTGACTGACCGTTCAGTAACACTTTTAGATCTTCTGCCATTTCATTTGCTAATCTCTTATCTGTGTCTAGCGGGCACTCCACCAAAATATGTTTCACAGCCTATCTTAGCTGATATTTAGTTCGAAATAGTGAAATTCATTCATATAACACAAGAACATGTAATACATGTTATACATCCCGAACAAACTATAAGTGTAGAATGAACTCATTGTTCTTCAAAGGTTTAGATAGCTTCAATAAATTACCTGATGAAATAAAAGATGGAAATTACTCAAAAGTATTCAAAAAGTTATTACTAGAATATATCAAATTGTAATAAATGACGCACTGTAAAATTATATATCTATATGAATTATTCATATATGCATAACTATATATAGTATATTACATCAGTTCGAAATTCCATTGTCTTATATAATATAAATTGATTTGAAATCCCTGAAAAAAATAAAAAGGTTGAACAAAAATAACAATTTAACTAAACACAAAAAACTGAAATTACAAGAAAATAATATACAAGCTACAAACAAAAAATAAAAAATTTAAATTTTAATAAAAGCTGAAAATTAAAAATATCATTACCAGAAATGAAAAATGAAAATAAAGATCAAAAGATTCTAAACAAAGTTACGTCACGACGTTTTGATTGTTAGTATCCACAAATCAAAGTTTTATCGTATTATTATGTCGTATCGTATTATATATCATATCATTTTATAAGTATTATTATAGTATCAAAGGATTATCGGAAAAAATAAGAAGGATTGGGTCCAAGTATAACAACAGGACCTGTTTCAGATCTGGGAACACTATCCGTAGCAGCCTCACAAAAACCAGGTTACCAAACGCGGATTGCGATTCCAAGAATTGCATTTACCGGATACAAGAAACACACACAACGAGGAGAAACTAGCAAATCCGGAATAGCAGAGCATGTTTGGACTCATCAACATAATATCAAATGGGCTCAAGCTGAATTTATTATCTCGCGTGAGATAATAAATTTGTGATAACTTCTGATACAATAATTGAAATATTATAGTGTGAAGGGCAATTAAACTGAGAATGAAATGCTTAAGGTGAGTAACGTATTCATTAGACAAGATTTATATCCTATCTGTCTAAATCTCTTTCCAATTAACACATTCGTTATATTCAACACATCAAAATTAGCACAGTTAGCTATTCTTATTGGAATAGACGTATGAAATTAAAACAAAATATAGTATAGGCAACGCTTTCGATGAAAATGCAGAGAATACAGTGAGGATAGTCATTATTTTTTTTAATAATTATTTCAATTGACTATGAAAAAATTGTGTTTTGATTCTTGATCACAACAAATTTTTCGGAACTCTACAGATTTTACGTTCTCAAAAAAGAAAGATACAGGGGCAATCGGAGTTGAAAAAGAAGAAGGAAGAATACTGCAGGATGGAGGAGTAGAAAAACAAAATTTTGTCTTGAAATGGCATTAAACGTCAATTTTAGTGTCATTTATCGATCAAAGAAGTGACTTTTCTATTGCCTTGGCATTAAAAATGATTTTTTCATGTACAGGCATTGAAAAATAACACGCCCCCTCCCCCAAACACTCTTAATGAATTAACCATAAAATAGAGTTGATGTAAGTATATTATTGTGAAAAATATGATTAAAGGTAGATACTTATGGAGAAAGCGCCAAAAATTCACAATGTCAGTATAAATTCAACTCTTAAAATTGATAATTAATTCGAAACAAAGAACATAACACAGAACATAAAGAACATAATACAGAAAATAACAAAAATGTAAGTATATGAAGTACTATAACATTAATGATTATTGTAGATATGTATAGTAATGTGCGGACAGTTTTGTCCTCTGTAATTTTAGTATAATTACGTTTATTCATTTGTGAAGTACTGTTACAACCGACGATATATTGGTTTTTGGGATCTAAAAAGAGATTTTTACTAACATTTATTATTGCAGCTCTAGAGTCTTCAATATAACCTTCGGCTACTGTTGATGATCTCCAACCCCCATGCCATTTTTACGTATTTGATTCTTGCTGGCAGTTTAAAATATTTGGTAATATTTATGGTATTGTTAATGTGCAATGTATTCTTCCACATAAAATATGTTTACAGTTTCCTAGAATTTGTAGGCAGATTATGTTCTGCGTATTTTGACAAATGTTTAATTTTTCGAAAAGGACTTTCATCACTTTCCATTATTTAAAAAAAAATAACAATTTTGTTAGGAGCTTCAAACACGGATTAGGCTAATTTCTTCTCCAAACAATTTACTCTCAAAATAAACGAACAAAAAATGGATTTTTTCAACTAAACGAATTAGAAAATGTACATAACTTCCATTATGTACACAGGTATTATCTATAATTAATATTATATTATTATCTTTCGGTAAATACGGTCTAACAGACAATAATAATAATTATTAGAAAACACGTTTTGATGATTAAAAATGATGAATTATCAGAGGTACCAATAATTTTGGCGAAGGCGGTAGGTTGACGAATACTTTTGGTGAAGATCATATTGTATCCAAATAAGTGTTGTCATAAATTTTTTGTGAAATAAGCAACAAAAAATTACAATTATTGGAATGATGAATCCATTTATTTCATTTGAATAAACTTCCACAATAAACTTGTATTGAATTATGAACATTTTTGTGACAGTTATTTTGATCTTTTCTATATTTTTGTTTAAAATCTATCAAGTCAAATCGTTGGCGTTTATTTGGTTGGCTCATTCTTTAATATTGGAGATAACAACAATTTTGGCGAAGGCGGTAGTTCGGTGAAGGTTTTAATAATAATAATAATGATAATATACTTTATTGCCCAAAGAACATTAGGTCTTATTGATAAAGCCGCATTTTCATCAGTCATCATACATGTCGGTTACAAATAAGGCAGCAGGCGCACGAGTTAATAAAAAACTTTTTTTTCAAATGAAGAAATACATCTAATGTGAGTTCGAATTATATCAATTACATGAAATTTCTAAAGAAGTACATAGAATGGAATAATGTAAACTCGAATACTTATGACTTGGAAGTTGGAGTTCCACAAAGCTCAGTCTTGGGACCATTACTGTTTTTACTATACATCAATGATTAACCACAACATATCGGCACTACTTCGATAGTTCTTTTTGCCGATAATACTTCTATTTCCGCAGAAGCCGACAGTCCTTTGGACCTTCAAGAAAAATTGAATATAAGCCAGAATTTCACAAAGTGGTGTCAAAGAAATAAGACTTATGGTCAATGCAGAAAAAACAGTATAGGTACCGTTTTTCTCCAAGAAAATCTGTCGAACATCCCATACACGTTATTATAAATAACACGAATATATACCCTTCAGAATCCACAAAGTTTTTAGGAAAACTCATTGAATTGGTAATTTCAAGTCGACTACGTGAGGAAAAGACTTAATAGCAGTTTCTATGCCTTGATGCAGCTTAAAAAAATACTGACTGAAGAACAATTGTTAGATGTTTACTATGCTCTTGTGAATTCTGTTCTATCTTATAATGTGATCTCATGGGGAGACGCAACAGAAATCAACAAGTTCTTTGTTGCTCAGAAACAAATAATTCGTATGTTTCATAATCTACTGTTTTCAAGCAAAGGAAGATATTAACAGTACCTTCTCTCTATATTTATAACTGTCTGCTCTTTGTGAAAAAACGGACTCGAATTAGAAACTAACTACTAATGTCACAATTACGCAACAAGGAACGGAAATTTGATCAAACTACAACAACATCGTACAAAATTATTCGAAAAGACGCCATCTCTAACAGGTTCCAAGTGTTTCAATTGTCTACCTTCCGGCCTAAAAAGAGTAGCATTAATTTTAGTATACCAGAAATATCTCGTAGATGGTTGTTTTTACAATTATTAATAAATATTTTGAATATCCACAGTCACCAAATCAACAGTTAATATTATGTCCGAAATTACCTATTTCAACTATCATGTAAAACCCTTTTGATTGTTTATTTCAAACAAGCACTCTCATGTGTTAAATTTATGAATTTTGTAATACTGTTATACTAATGTAATACATACTGTAATACATACAAGTGAAGTCAATAAAAAGCGTGTAAAAATGATAACTTCATTTCGAATTATTAAAAGCATTGTTCAAACAATCGAAGCAAACATTATGTTGCAGACGTCAGAGAAACATATTAGCTGCCTTACTTAGTTTCATCGCCTCGTCAATGAAATGATTGAAGCGGCATTGAATCCGTTCTTCGATAATGTCTACCGCAGTAGTAGACGAAACGCCGGACATAAAACCGGAAAATAGCTGTCACATACTTATTTACAATATGCTACTGCAATGTTTCTAACCATGGACGTAAAAAAATAAATGGACTCAGTTATTTACCTCATTAAATGAAGCCGGTGAATGGGAGCATTCTAAGATCACGATGTGGATATGGACGTTGCCATATTGAATCCGTGATAATTCTTTAATATCACCAATGCTGTGCGGAACTTCAAAACTAACAAATTACATTCAACAGCATGAAGTTATGACCTCTATCATGAGGTTAAAATAGACATCAAACATTTCAGAACGTAAACTAGTGCCACATTCACTTCGAAAATATTTGTCATTACCATATAAATCGGCACAGTTCGTTACAAGTGAACTCGTGGCAACACTGTCGAATTTGTCGTTTGGAAGTCTACTACCTG
>WOGP01010572.1:0-10270 GCA_015342065.1 Leptinotarsa undecemlineata
ACAGAGGCGACACACACTGTCTTCCGACAGTCCAAGTCTCTGCATGTGATGATTCAAATGACAGTGACCTGTAAGAAGGCCTGTTAGACATCGTATTTCATCCCTACTGTAGTCCAATAACTGTTTGGTATCAAGCTTCGAAGGGTGAATAAACGCCTTGGAGTGAGCCAATAGTGAAAGATTCTGCCAGAAGTCCATAAATCTTCTTGCCATCCAGATGTTCAATGTTTGTTTGGAAAAACCTAAAGCTATGCCAATGACAGGTTCTGGTCTGATGACGCTGCTTTCAGCACCCTCCTTTACAAGAGAATCAGCAGCTTCATTGCCTTCAGTGGAGACTTTGAAGTCTAAACTGAATTGAAAAAAGTTG
Source organism: Leptinotarsa undecemlineata (assembly GCA_015342065.1). Taxonomy (NCBI): domain Eukaryota; kingdom Metazoa; phylum Arthropoda; class Insecta; order Coleoptera; family Chrysomelidae; genus Leptinotarsa; species Leptinotarsa undecemlineata. The sequence goes on from WOGP01010572.1 coordinate 371, forward strand.
TTTTCGTATACATTGTTCATATGAAATTAGATGTTTCGAAATTTATTTTTCTTTCCAGTACTTAATTTTTTTCTGAAATTATTATAGTTGTTTTTAATGGGCTTTCTCTTGCACTTCATTTGCTTCCACTCATTGCTTTCTTCCTTTCTTCTTGAGTTTTCTACATTTTTTATATCATGATGATGTAGTAGAAAGCCAAATATCTGTTTTCCGAAAAACTAATCTCTGCTAAAATAGATTCCTTTTAGTTTAAAAATAATCGTATTATGGAACCCTAGTGCAAGTAAATTCAACCCCAATATATTTTAAACATTCTGTACGTGAAATTTCATTTTCTTATACTTTTAAGTATAATACTGAACAATAGAGAACTTTCTCTTCATTGGAATAATTTTAATCATGGTGAAACAATCGACTTCTGTTGATGAAAGCACCAGCTATATAATCAATAAAAAGACATATCCCGAATAGCTTGATTTGTATCTTTAGTTCACGATTTCTTGAGACATGTTGAATACGACAATTATGGTCAAAGAGGCACTAACTCGGCAGAAAATATGTCAAGGTGTGGTACTGTATCAGCTCCGGCTTATTTAAGATGACACTGGCGAATGTTGAACTTGTAATTGGGCTGAGGTGGGCCCAGTGAAATGTTCTCCGACATTCCCACGTTACAATGTGATTCACGAAGGTGTTTTAAGAACGTGAAAGATGCCAATTCCTTGAATGAGAACGAATTAATAACTGACGAACATGAAATTGCTAAAATTTTGGCTTAACATTACGTAAATCTAGGCAAAAATCTTGTAGAAAAAGTAAAAAAAGCTTTCAAGTTGGATGAACAAATATAGATGGATGAAAATACATTATTTTTATTCCCGACTACTGAAGTTGACATAAAATCTCTAAAAATGGTAAAGCCCTCGGATATGATGGTATCACATAGGGATTTTGAAAAATACTTTTGATATATGCCCCCATTTCACTCATTTGAAGAACATAATTTTTCAAACTGAGGTAATTCTACAATAACTTAAAAAACGAATCAGTGAACCTAGGTTCAATGTAGAGAGTTCTACAAAAATGACCAAAAAGTAAGTTCTGTGAAATATCGAACAATAACTTTGATATCCTCAATTGCCAGAGTAGTGAAGAAAGTCTTGAGAGAAAGAATTATATGGTTTGTAAGGAAAAACAGGCTGATGTCGGACAAACGATATGGAATTTAAAACGAAAAGTCACCCCAATATCTTATCCATTTCAGGAAGAGGCCTGAGGAACTTTTTACGTCTACATTACACATATAGTATTAATGATGTGATAACATGCATGGGCTGATTTTTACTTCTTTATAATCCAAAAATGAATCTGCACACAATTTGAAGAATCTTGGCCAAAGAAATATCTCTGATTGAATTCTTTGCTTCGGAAAAGATCCTTAAAGAAACAGTTGAGTGAGAGAGTGTGACGTCACCAGATATACGAAATGCAGAGCCGGCTAGAAATAGACATTAGTTTCACACATTTCTGTGTGAGCGGTGTGTGAATGCAATAATATTTTTGATATGGGTATTAATCTACCTAAGTTATAGAGGTATGGAGTATAAACAAGAACTATGATGAACTTTATGATTGAAGGAAGAGTATTGCAAACGTGATTTGATAGAAAAAACATGATTCCTTTGACCAATTAATTTTGTAGAAAGGTGTTTCCAGTGATTTATTTGTTTTTAGACGAGTTTCATATTTATGACTGATAAAATAGGTAAGTTTCGATGTTTCTTGTAATGTCGCAAGACAATTGTATATTCATTTGAAGGTGGTTGACAATGTTTCGTGGTGTACTTCATCAGTTCGAACTTCCATTATCTAATATAAATTGATTTGAAATTCTTGAACAAATATTATAAAGATTAACCGAAAATAACAATTTTATTTGAACAAAAAAACTGAAGTTACAAAGAAATAACATAAAACCAAACAACAACCAAAAAATAAAAATTTAAATATTAATAAAAGCTGAAAATTAGAAATTATTATTAACGAAAAATGAAAAATCAAAATTAAAAGATTTCAAACCAAGTTATGTCACGACGTTTCGATTGTTAGTATCCACAATCGTCTTCGGGTGATAACTGGACTTATTCCTCCTAAATCCGACTATTTATATGACATTCGAGTGCTTTCACCCATCCCCTCTTCTCTCTCTCTCCGCTTCATTGGTTTTTAGCGGGACATCATCGTTTGGCGGGAGTTGGTCGTTTTTCGTTTGATTAGAGGTTTCCATATGTTACAAATCTCTACGCTAGCTTGACTAAATGCGTTGCTGGACAACATATATGCGGCCTCTTTTAATTTTCTCCCAAACCAGTGTTCCTCTTTGTGGATGATTTCAGCTTGAGCCCACTTGATATTATGTTAATGAGCCCAAACATGCTCTGCTATTCCGGATTTGCTGATTTCTCCTCGCTGTATGTGTTTCTTGTGCTCAGCAATGCGAACTTCCAATGGCCTCTTAGTTTCACCAATGTATGATTCTCCGCACTCGCAAGGTATCCGGTAAATGTGATTCTTGGAATCGCAGTCCGCGTTTGGTGGCCTGGTTTTCGTGAGACTGCTACGGATAGTGTTCCCGGATCTGAAGCAGGCCCTGATGTTATACTTGAATCCAATCCTTTTTATCCTTTCCGATAATCCTCTGATGTAGGGAAGTACAAGTACTGGTTGTGGAGGCTTCTCTTCCTTGTGGAGCTCTTGCTGTCCAATTCAGGCCAAATTACTCGTATATGTGGAACGGTAGAAGGGAGCAAAGTATCAGGGATTCGGGACTTTTTCTGGCAATCCGATGGTGACCTCACATCTGATCTTAGTGGGTGAGGCAGAACTTCAACGCTGAACGATCGATTTTCACTTGCTATCGTCCAACCCGTCCAATCACGCGTTAAAAGTTAAGACCTCGTTGGTTCTTAGCTCACACACGTTTCGACTTCTGAGGGTTGTCGTTCGTAGGGGTGCGACAGTTGGTTAACGGAAAAACAGATTTTAAACAGATTTTTAAACAGATGATGAAAATAAAAAGTAAAACCGAAACTAGAATAAATCCAAAACAAGCACTTATTCCAGTTTTCAGAAATGCAACACTCTTCTCAACGTGCGTTTCATCAACCAAGTTGGCGTCTTCAGGAGATAAAGAAAACTAGTTAACTTCATGGCTATCACTTGCAGGGACGGACTAAATATATACCAACTCATCAGTTTCTTGTTTTGAAGGAAATATTTGATTTACATATTTATAAGAAGAAAATCTCAACAGAAAAACGAATTTCCCGAAATTATAGTGTTGTATATCTTTATAGATTCATAGAGTAAAAGAGGAAACAACCTAACTGTAAGAAGAAAAAAAATTATCTGAAAACATGATTTTCATTACCTTTCTTGCTAACAATATTTCTAGAGCAGTGTTTCGCTAATAGAGAGTAATGAATTACTGTCAATTGGCTACCACATGAGCATAATGTGCAAAATGTATTGGAAATTTATAAATCCAGTTCTCGTTGGGGAAAAGCTGTAGGTGGTTGACTCTCAGATTTCGGTGACTCTCGGATATATTTTCATTGTATAATCGAGACTTTCTGTGACATTTTGGTGTTTAATTATAGTGTATTTCTGTGTTATTCAGTATTCTGTTCGATCATAAATTCTAAATTCAATAATAAACCTACGTAATGCATGTTGGCAAATAAAATTGTATTATTTTCCATTCTCATATTTTTGTTCTCTGCAAGTCTGTCGACAGTTTGTTTGCAAACCATTCCAGCAAGAAAACCTCCTTGTTTTCCCCCATTTTCGCATAGTTTCAGTCCATCGAAAAGATAATCCTTTACTTTAACTTTAATAAACAAACCGTGATTGTCACCAAAAACTGATGGAAGAACTCCTTCCACCATAGAAAGTGCTTCTGGCTGGATATCTTCAATTTTTTGAATCATTCCCTGAAATGAAAAGCTTTGTAAAGGCTGAAAAGTGAAAACCTTTTTCGCTCAAATATATCATAAATGGAAAGAAACATATTGAAAAACAGATAATACTCTTCCCCGTTATACATAATTTCAAAAAATCTTACGTAATATGCTGTGTTGAAAATGGTAACTTTCAAATCCTCCGTATAAACTCCAGAAGCTTCTTCATCGAATTCGTACCTCATGTATGAGTAATATGATATGTCGTCAGGAGTATCCCATTTGATATCGGATTTCCATTTGTATACTCTAAAAAAAATGTTTATCTTAATTTACAATCAAGATAACCTTCGGAATTGATTGATTAATAAAATTCATCAAACACCGGGTTGTCATTTATTTCATGAATATCGTTTTCGATACCGTAACTATATACTTTATTTCAACGGTAGTTAATGACATTTGAGTTTTTAAGTTATTCATGATGTGGTTTTTGAAACCTTATAACAAAAAAAATAAATGACGGATATGAAAGCGGGCTCTGAAAATTTTTACCGCAAACTTATATATTTTGAATGTCCTCGATAAAAAAAAATGTAAATTTTGTTATTCAGGAAGCAAAATTATTCATTACAGACCATTAATAAGATTTTATTGAAAATATCATAAACATAACCTAAGAATGAATTGAGTATGGTTTTCTTCTGATGTTATGATGTTTCGTCGTTTATCGGGATTGTTGACCTTCATCTGACCAATTTTCTGCCTTCACAGTAATTTCAATGCAAGAGATCATCACAAGATGGTCAGTCAAACTACTCATAATAGTAATTTGAAAAAACAATGAATATGTTTTTTTTCATTTTAAAGAATTCTTCAAAAAAGTCCTTTATTTTGAATGAAAGGTTCTTTTCAAACGCATTTCGTGGTATTAGCCAGGGGAGTGGTTGTTTTCTGATAGTTGTTAGTCCATTAAGCTACTGTGTAGGTAAGTAGAGACTGGTCCGATGACTGAACGAATCATAGCAATAACTCAAAAATAACTTAATGAAACATAAACAATTAAAAAGAGGTTTTTCCGTTTCTAAGATGAGAGCTGGGGAGAGAGGGTATGTTTTTTCTTCCCAACACATAAGACGGAAAGACAGAAATTTTAAAAAGATACTTATGAAACCTGAATACTATTTTACAATATATTCGTTACTCAATATTTTGCTTCAAATATTTGTTATTCACATCACTGCTAATATGATTTGTAAATAATACAATTCAAACTATCACTAACAAACAATGACAATATTTCATGATAAATTTCATCAATTCGGACTTCCATTGTCTGATATTATATAAAATGATTTGAAATCCCTGAAAGAACTAATGAAAAAGAAGAATCAAAAAAGAATAGCTGAAAATAACAATTATATTAAGCAAAAAAACCTGAAATGAAATAACAGTGAATTATAATACAAAAAATAGAACAATTGAACAAAAAATAAAAATAAAAAGTTAATTGATTCCATGCCAAGTTTACTTTAATTTCGATTGTTATTATCCACAATTGTCTTCGTGTGATGACTGGACTGATTCCTCGGATAGATGACTATTTATGGGTCATTCGAGTACTTTCACTTATCTCCACTTTCATTTTTCCGCTTCACCGGTTTAGTGGGAGAAAACTGTTTGGCGGGAGTTGACCATTTTTCGCTTGATTATGGGTTTCTATATGTTGCGCATCTCTACGCTAGCTTGGCTTAATACATTGTTGTACAACGTGTATGCGGCTTGTTTGAATTTCTTCCTGAACCAATGTTCCTACCTGTGTATGATCTCAGCTTGGGACCACTCGATGTTATGTTGGTAGGTCCAATCATGCTCTGCTATTTCTGATTTGCTGGATTCCTCTCGCTGTGTGTGTTTCTTGTGCTCGGCAATGCAAACATTCAGTGGCCTCTTAGTTTCACCGGATCTGGGGCAGGTTCTGATGTACTTGGACCCAATTCTTCCTATCCTTTCCGATAATCCTCTGATGTAAGGAAGTGCAATCACCGGTTCTGACGGCTTCTCTTCCTTGCGAAGCGCCTGCTGCCTTTTAGCCAAAGTCTGTTCCATCGTCGCTTTGGAGTAGCCATTCCGTTGAAGATCACTTTTGATGATGTCTAGTTTCTTCTCGAGACCTTCCTTCGTATTACAGGATTTCAAATTACATATTCTATATAATATCAGGCAATGGAAGTCCGAAATAATGAAACTAACAGAAGATATTCTTGTAGATAGTTTGAGTTTAATAGAGTGCAACATTAGAAACTCACTTATAGACGAATGGTCCAGTTTCTCTCACAATAGGTTTGGCGCCTTGCAAAATTTCATCAGGATTTTGAACATCAAACATGTAAACTTTGAAGATGAATGGGAAAGGTGTTTTCATAAACATGTCCCATTGATCGGTGTTTTTTTTGAGAACTTTCGTCTGAAAAATGTATGTAAAATTACCCACCGTTGCATTTTCGTCTGCGAATCCGTAAGAGCTGCGAGTAATTTTCTTTTTATGGAATAACAATTGCTAACTACAGAAAATACAAGGCAAGTCGTAGAGGTCATTATTTGGTAATTTTGTTACTTGTTGTAATTTTGTTGTTTGTTTTCTGAATAAAATAAGAGAAAGCAAATTTTGAACGTACAACATAAAATTTCTCAATAACGAATGAGTAAATTTTGCAAAAATTTAAGGAGGTAATAGGATAAGAAACTTCAAAATTGATTTATAACTCGACCCTTATACCATTGAAACACAAATTGTGTTTCAGTGTTCTTTGAAACTCTGAGTTACAGGGAGGTAAATTTTCTGTTGAGACGCTGTGTATATGAAAAGCGCAAAGAATATCCTAACTCATTTATTACTATTATTATTGGTTCCGTTGAATCCATAAATTGCCTAAATTGCATATACCTACTAGTTTATTATCTATAAATACCTCCAGAAAAAGTAACTTCTTTTAGTTTTTCGTAAATCATTGGAAGAAAAGATTTAATTCGTAAACGGTGCAAAATCAAAAACGAAAAAGTATACCTCCCAAATTTTACTGGTAATAATTTCTGGCATGGCTCTAAATCCAACATATAATCCACCAAATATACATCCCAATCCAAATATCCCTAGAATAACCACCGCTCTATTTGAAACTGTCAGATTGAAAATTTTCAACATTTTTTCCACAGTCCTTGGCAGACAACACAAGTGAATTGGAACTTGGATGGTAATTTTGTTTATAATTATATCACTGAATATAAATGTAATGATTGCGGGGGACATTACTATCGAGTTATTAATCTCTTCTGAGGATCAAAAGTAAATTACATCTCATTATTACGGAAGAACAGTGGCGTTCGCTAGAGATTTGTTATATTTCACATTTTCTTTTTAATATTTTCATTTTGATCATAGTTTCTACAGATGTATTTAGCGAAGTGAGTATTGAAAATGATGATGAGGATTTCGTATTTCAGAAATGAATGAGCAGGATAGTTGTTGGTATACGTTTGTTCAGGGTGATTGTAAAAAATAAATATAAAAATGTAAGTATAGAAATATAAAATGTGAATATAAATAAACATACGAACAAGTAAAGTTAGAACATACACTATAGTTCAACGTCGAAATTTTTCATCAACATGGTTGTGTGCAGATTTGTTTAAAAATATTATATATTTTTTATATTTCTAGATTTCATATCATTTCTAGAAACATGTGGATTCGTTTGCCGATGACATTTCAGGTTAGCTTCCCAAATTTCCGCTACCGCAGTTGTCGGTTGATTGGTCAAACCACCAACACTGACATAAAAACTTGGCAAGTTGACTTAGGTGTCACACCAATAGGTGGTTCCACTTATGTTTCGCTTGCGTTTACGCAGCTATTTTTATCAAGTACTTTATTGGTTTTTCTCATTTTGTCAATCGAGAAAGTAAAGTAAAATTTCTTTTTTTCACGATAACTCAGTTATGTCAATGAATATGTCACATCAAATACAGAATTTTGATAAAAAAGTCAACTAACAAATCAAATATCAATATTTGAAGTGACACTCAACATTTTCTGCCCCCAGCAGTTGAACAAGGAAACAATTACTTTCTCACATCTAAAACACTCAGTCTGGACACTGGTCGCCGAAATACTACTCCAGCTTCATTTTTAACGTGAACATTTCCATCTTTGGCTGGTTATAGGTTGACAACAACAGTTTTCCGTCAAACACTCGTGGAACCATTCGGATCCACCATGATAACAATGTCGTCCAGCTATATACTTTTCTTTTCGAACCATCTCGTTCTTCTTATCATAGTGAGTGAATATTCTTGTATCTATACACCAAAATAAATCAGGTAATTTTTGAAAAGCCTGCCAACTCAAATTGAGATCTCTTTCAGTGGTCTTGGTACTTGCCAGTCCAGCATATGATGGTCTCATCAAGGTGTGATTCGGGGTTAAAGCTTCTTCGGAGTCTGGGTTCAGGGTCACATGAGTCATAGGCCGTAGGTTGAAACATTTTCAGTTTCAGTCAAACATTTTCTTGAAACTTCTTCAGATGGACATCTCGATCTGATAATCATTCAAGTATGTAAAGTTTCACGACCGGAGGTTACTGTGTGAAAGCTATTTTTCGTTTTTTTTTTTTGGCAGTGGTCTGCAAGTTTTTATGTATGATATTTCGTCTACTACTGCGGTAGACTTTATCAAAGGCGATGTGGCAACAGTCGCAGTGTCCTTGTTGGTGCTTGAGTTGTTCCCGTTCCGAACGCGGTAACTACGATGATGATATTCGACTTCGATTTTATATTATTATTGCCTGACCTTGTTTAGGTATCTTAAAGGACAGGTAGCCATATATTATTAATGCGCATTGCCTCTTGAAATCGTCCCTGTGTCTTTGAATTTCTATTGAATTTCTAGGCAATAGAAAGTACGTTAAGATGCGTTCTTTGTGAACTTGAAAACGGCACCCAGTCAGAATAAGTATGAAAGTATTGTTGACAACTCATTATTCGTCCAAATACTTTCTCTTCTGAAGAGTATACCGAAAATTCATAGGATATGCAAATGATCTATAGTTATTGATCATTCAAAATCGACGACAGTCCTCAAACAGGACTTTCAATACTCCAAGCAAATTAGGTATACTGTTCAAAATATTGATTGCACATTAATATCTTTAAATCTTTTTCATAAACTTTAGTAGAAAATTCTCAAAACCAGCCTTGAAATGGTTTGTCAACACTTTCAAAAAATAACTGAAAAATCGAGCTATTCTGATTTATGAATATGTGTATTCAAATTAGTTACATTTCATCTCACTTTCTTTGGAGTAAAATGAGAAATGCGGGTTTCTTTCTGCACGTAAATATGTGTTTGATGGCTTGTATATGTATTAACGATCGAGTTAGCCATCCTCAATCTCTTCAGTAGTTTTATTAGTCCTCGAGGTAGAAACTCGTCCAGAAGTAACCTGTGGTTTCAAAAAATGAACAAGTTTGGTATTTGTGTAGTTATTGTAGCTATTTTTGGAATATATGTATATGAAACGAAAGGTAATGAAAATTTTTATTAAGTTATTGTGCAACTATATATTTCGTTATAAGAAGCAGAAAAAGAACGGAGATTAATAGCATAAAAAAATCCCCAATACTTCAGTGACGAAACGTGGTTTTTCCAATGTAAATTTCGTCCACTCTTGACATTGTTATAAACTTTTGAATAAAATTATCAGATAATTTTCAAGAAATATTCAAGTATTTAGTAGAAAACAACTTGGTTATGGTTTTCTTAATTTCTCGGCAGCTCTAAGGAAAATTTTGTCGTTGCTGTCAGAATATAGATCACCCATTTTCACTCCTTCTATTTCGCTACTACAGTGATGTGGGCAGGTCCGGATTCGAAAGACTGGAG
>WOGP01010573.1:0-10269 GCA_015342065.1 Leptinotarsa undecemlineata
AATGAAATACAAGGAATTATCACAAAATATGAATTAGAGCCAAAACAAGTCAAAAGTGAAGATGTCATTGATATTGTTGATCATGATTTGAAATCTGAAAGGTACTGCGAAGAAGTAAAAGATGCCTCACATTGTGAGGTGTGTGGAGGAGGTTTGCTTAGTCCAACTGATTTCTTCAGCCCTGATCATTTGAAATTCTGTTGTAACTGTCAGTGCCAGAATGGGTCTAATGCTATGCAAGGCGAAGATATGACTCTGGATTTGAAACAACTAACTTCAGGTAACACATTTATTTTTCTGAAGGTTTGAGAAGAAAGAACCAAAAGTGTCAATGGGTGCCGTAAGAAATATGTTTTCAACAAAATTTTGTTCTAAATCCTTCTTGAATATTATATCTGAGGAGCTTAGCTAGGATGAATGAGATGATATCCTATTCAAGTAATACTTTTTTATGAGATTTTCATGGAAGTGTTTTATATGAACTTAATTCTACCTAGTATGTGATTTTTATATATAGTTTAGCAGTTATTTCCATAGCTGCAAAAAAAGTATATCTGAGTGTACATAAAAATATTGAAATATATACCTAATTATCAATTTCAACATTAGGATTCAAACTAGAAAAAAAAAAGATTTGAATATATTTATTTTCAAACATTCCCAAAGATTGACTTTCAAACCTTTTCTTTCATGTTGAACTCTTGTTGAACACGTAAATTTTATAGTCAAGTGGGACTCTTTCAAGGAATTTCATAAGTTCTGACTTCCATTGTCTAATATGATATACTTTGAAATCTCTGAAATAACAAATGAAAATTAAAAATAGAATAGCTGAAAATTACAATTATATTAAGCAAAAAACCCTGAAACAAAATTACAATGAAATAAAATAACAATTAGGCAAAAACGTTTTGGAATTGAATAATTGAAATTAATTAAAAATTAGGAGATTTGAAGCCAAGTTACTTCATGACGTTTTGATTGTTAGTATTCACAATAGTCTTCGGGAGATGACTGGACTTATTTCTCCAAAACATGACTATTTATAGATCATTCGAGTGCTTTCACCTATCCCCTCTCCTCTTCCCTCTCTCCGCTTCATTGGTTTTAGCAGGAGATGACCGTTATTATCGTATACGACAAGGATGTTGTAAAACAGGACAAGAACGCTATTATTATCAAACTGATAGTACAAGACAATTTTCAACTACCAATTTTTAAAAAAATATTCTGATTTAAAAATAATGTAACTTATAAGTTGCTATTATCCTCTCTTCATAAAACTATTTTTTACAGATCCTGGAATCCCTTCATTTGAAACCCAAGAAGAAACAATTGTTGATAAGGAAGAGGAGATTATCAACGAAAATATGTCAAATGATAATGTTCATTTTGTTCAACACAAAATATCACGTGAAACAGTGGGAATTACTGAAATACTTAGTTCTGGACATTATTCCAATTCAATCAGAGAGAGTAGAATTTATGAGGAAAACGAAGACAGCTCAAATAATTTGAATGAAAGAACTGATGTGAAATCTGTTGAAAAAACGTATACAGGGAAGATGCCACTTCATCATAAAATTTGCAAAAGTAGCATGAAATTACATGAAAAAATTATCACAGGAAAAAAATCTTTTCAGTGTAAAATCTGTTCTAAATTTTTCATTCAAAAAATTCATTTGCAAACACATGAAAAAATTCATACTGGTGAAAAACCGTTTCAGTGTAGAATCTGCTCCAAATCGTTCATTCAACGTAGCACTTTGAATAGACATGAAAAAATTCATACTGGCGAGAAAAAGTTTCAGTGTGAATTCTGCTCTAAATCATTCATTCATAAAAGTAATTTGAAAATACATGAAAGAATTCATACTGGTGTAAAACCATTTCAGTGTAAAATCTGCTCCAAATCTTTTATTCAAAAAAATAATTTGAAAACACATGAAAATATTCATGCTGGCAAAAAACCGCTTCAGTGTGGAATCTGCTCCAAATCTTTTATTCAAATAGGTAATTTGAAAAGTCATGAAAAAATTCATACTGGTGTAAAACCATTTCAATGTAAAATCTGCTTTAAATCATTCTGTTACAAAAGTGGTTTGAAAACACATGAAAAAATTCATACTGGCGAAAAACCGTTTCAGTGTAAAATCTGCTCCAAAACTTTTGTTCAAAAAATTAATTTGAAAACACATAAAAAAATTCATACTGGCGAAAAACCGTTTCAGTGTAAAATCTGCTCCAAAACTTTTGTTCAAAAAATTAATTTGATATTGCATGAAAAAAATCATAGTGGTGAAAAACCATTTCAGTGTAAAATCTGCTCTAAAACATTCAATCGATGTGGTAATTTGAAAAAACATGAAAAAATTCATATTGGCGAAAAACCGTTTCAGTGTAAAATCTGTTCTAAATCATTCATTCACTGTAGTTATTTGAAAAGACATGAAAAAATTCATACAGTCAAAAAACTGTTTCAGTGTGAAATCTGCTCTAAAACATTCAATCGATGTGGTAATTTGAAAAGACATGAAAAAATTCATACAGCTAAAAAACTGTTTAAGTGTAAAATCGGTTCCAAATCTTTTACTCAAAAACATAAATTGAAATTACATGGAAATATTCATAAAGTCATTCATTGAGAGACGTCACTTGAAATTGAATGAATAAATTCATACTGGCGAAAAATAATTTCAGTGTAAAAACACGAACAAATTCATACTGCCCAAAGTCATTCACTCAAAGTAGGTTATTGAGAAATGAAAAACATGTCTATCGGATATATTTCAATTTACAGCGTGATATTAGCCAGGAGAGTACTTGTTTTCCGGCATTCATTTACCAGAACCCACAGTGTAGGTACTTTGGGAGAGAAAATAGATATTTCGAAATATCTGTTTTCTTGAATTGATTATTAGTTTATTGAATAACAAATATGCAAAATTTCTGACAAAAAAAGTCTAAGATACATAAAAAAAATGAATTCTGAATCATATTTAGTTAATCTTTGTGTTAGACATTATATTCTTGAAATTATGTATCGGAATTAGAAATTACACTAGGTTTGTGGTAAAATGTTTTATGTATGCCGGGACATATCCTGTATTTATCTTTTTCCGAAAAAAAATATGTCAGTCTCATCATATTTCATTAAAACGTTGATACATTAGTATAACCAGTAACCCTTGGTAGTAGGACATTTGTCCTATATTAACCACAATGAAAGGCTTTGTAGTATCCAGAATTGAAATGAATGGCAGAAACACTAACTTTAGACAATAAATCATTATATATAACTTTTTTCAAATAAGTCGTAGATAAATATAAATTACTGGAGTTATATCCAAACACCAAACTGTTATTTTTACTATACCTTCAAACAGTGCATCACAAGAAAAATATAATGTTGAAAATATTTTATGTGAGTTGATTTCAAAGAACTTTTCCTAACATGTTCAATATTGGTCGCATGAGTATGATAGAGATGACTCCGTATTCCAAGTTACTTTTTATAAATTAGTAGTAAATGGCATTGCTTTGGAAATATCTACTTTGTTGCTGTTACTTATTTTATTTGTATTTTCTTATATCAGTTAATTGTTCATCACTACGTATAAGTTGTTTGATAAATATCATAGGTTGTTAGAATTAGACAGATGAAAAAATAATAACTGCCAAGTCAAGATTAAATTCGAAATGTTTTGAATTCGTTTTTAATATACCCAAGTATTTTACAGTTGCATTAAAAAACCATACATCATATTTGCAGATTTAATCTCCCCTCGAATCAAAGCATATGTAATATATCTCTATTCTACTAAACAAATCTGGTTTCCTTCAGAAACAAAGCATGAATGAAGCATTCAAAACAAAAGTCAGGACGGAACAAATTAAAAAAATCTGAGATCTACAGGCTCAAATGCGACGACTGCAATTTCTTATATATATTGGCCATGCTGGCCGCAGTTTCAACCAGAGATTCATGGAGCATTTGGGATGTACTATGACATCATATATATAGATGACATCATATATATAGGTTACTTTATAACTAGAGAAGATGATGCAATGTTCTGAAACAACTGTTAGCATTAAAAGTGAGTGAAAACACTTAGATGAATAGATTATAAATTATACGATTCAAAATAATACAGATATTAATGGCGAGAATAATATAAAGGATAAATTTATCTAAGTAATAGGTGATTACACTTCCGAGGTCGACTTACAAATTGAGTCGACACCAAAAATTAATTTACAGGTTTAGAGTAAGCTATTAGTGTACTTCATGTCCTGAACTTGATTGGTCAAACGCTCGTCTAGAAGAGTATTGCAGTTCTGAATTGGAAAAGTACTTGTTTTGAATTTATTTGCTATACTTCCGTATTAGGAATCACGCGTTGAAAAGTAAGACCTTGTTAGTCCTTAGCTCACACAAGTTTCTCAACATCTGAGAGTTGTCGTTCGTATGGGGGCGACACGAAACGGAAAAACAGACTTCAAACAGGTTTTTTTTAAACTTCAATACCACTTTACAATTCGTTCCACAGTACTGATATCATTGTGGCAAATGATTTATCAGAATCCTTCATTTCAGAAGAGTTTCATCTGGATGGCATATGGCATCCAAGTTTTCTTGTTCTATCATATAAATATTAATGACTGTAAGAATTTCATGTGAAACAAACATGATTCATGCGTATGATTCTCCAAATCATTGTATTGCTCAAACTGTTTAAAATCTAATTATGTTTAGTTTGTTTTTGTTTCATAATTCATTAACCTAACCCAACCTTGAGGTTATGTCGATGCATAACGTTTTATTTTTCAGACGTGGACTTCCTTTTCGACCACGGCAGAAATTATAAAGAAAAAGTGAGAATGACATTTGTTACCAACTGGCCAGATAGCCATAGTTGCTGAGGCTTATAAATGAAGAGGAGGAATAATAAGAAGAATTTTTAGATTGTGAAAAAATATCCAAGCATTGATACCTACTGAAGAACAGAAATTGAAATTTAATATTTGAGAAACAATCCACTTTATCAACATCTCACTGATTAATGGCTACTGGTCAATATGGAACGCTAATCAAACAGGAGGTGGAATCTTCTTGTGATGAAAAGGATGCTTATAACTCTGAAGGAAAATGTGATGCACTTCAAGTAATTATCTCAAAGAATGATTTTGAACCAGAACAGATCAAAAGTGAAGATGGAATTGACATTGTTTATCATGATCTGAAATCTGAAAACTGTCTGGATGAAGTAGAGGCAGGTCCATGTTGTGAGGTGTGTGGAGGAAGTTTGCTTATTCCATCAGATTTCTTCAATCTTGATGGTTGGAAATCTTGTTGCAGCTGTCAAGGCCAGAATGAGTCCAATGCAATGCAAGGTGAAGACTCATGTAATATATTCATTTTAGTATGAAGTTGAATTTATAGATTAATTTACCAGAACTTGATTCAAAAACCTGTAAGATATAATCTATCCAGTCATGAATTATCCTGAATATTTCTGTAACTCAAGAGATTATTGCTGTATCTATATTTGTTATGAGCAATGAATCAGAGTATGTAATCTCTATTTTCAGGGATTGAATTGATATTATAAATGTAAATGTGTAATGTTGTGTAAAAAGATTCACATAACTAGTATTTTTTTACAGATTCAGAAACATTCCTTTTTGAAACCCAGGAAGAAACGTTCTTTGATGAGGAAGAGGAGGTTATCCACGAAAATTTGTTATCATGTGAAAAAAAAGTTGGAAAGTTACATAAAATAGAGGAGACTAATGAAATATTCAGTTCAGGATACTATTTGAATTCGATTAGAGGGACTGGAATTCATGAAGAAGACAAAATTATTTCGACGAATTCAAGTGAAAGAACTAATGTGAAATCTGTTGAAAACAAACACACTTCGAAAATTAACACAAAGTCATTTGTTCGAAATAGTTTGTTGGAAACTCATGAACAAACTCACATTGAATTGAAATCATTTCAATGTAATATCTGTTCTAAATCATTCATTAATTGCAGTACTTTGAAAAGTCATGAAAAAATTCATACTAGCGAAAAACCATTTCAGTGTAAAATCTGTGCCAAATATTTCACTCGGAAAATTTGTTTAAAATCTCATGAAAAAATTCATTCTGGTGAAAAACCCTTTCAATGTAACAATTGTCCTAGATCATTCATTCGAAATAGTGATTTTAAAAAGCATGAAAGAATTCACACTGGTGAAAGATCTTTTCAGTGTGAAATATGCTCTAAATCTTTCACTCAGAAATCTGTTTTAAAATCTCATAAAAAAATTCATACTGGTGTAAAACCATTTCAATGTAACATTTGCTCTGTATCATATATTCAAATAAGTGATTTGAAGAGACATGAAAAAATTCATACTGGCGAGAAACCCTTTCAATGTAACATTTGCTCTAGATCATTTATTCGAAGGAGTGATTTTAAAATGCATGAAACAATTCACACTGGTGAAAAACCATTTCAGTGTAAAATATGCTTCAAATCTTTCACTCGGAAATCTATTTTGAAAAGGCATGAAAAAATTCACTCTGGTGAAAAACCCTTTCAATGTAACATTTGTTTTAAATCATTCATTCGAAATAGTGATTTTAAAAAGCATGAAAAAATTCATACTGGAGAGAAACCATTTCAGTGTAAAATCTGCTCTAAATCTTTTGTCCAAAACGGTAATTTGAAATACCATGAAAAAATTCATACTGGCGAGAAATCTTTTCGATGTAAAATCTGCTCTAAATCATTCATTCGAAGTTCTGATTTGAAAAGTCATGAAAAAATTCATACTGGTGAAAAACCGTTTCAGTGTAAAATCTGCTCTAATTCTTTCATCCGAAATGGTAAATTGAAACTCCATGAAAAAATCCATACTGGCGAAAAAAAGATTTCATTATAAATTCTGCTCTCCAAGTTATGATTTGAAAACATATGAAAAGTCATAAAAAATTCATACTGGCGAGAAACCATTACAAATATTTCACTTGGAAAATTGGTTTAAAATCTCATGAAACAATTGATTCGCAGTAGTTACTTTCAAAAGCATGAAAAAATTCACACCCGTGAAAGACCTTTTCAGTGTAAAATATGCTCTAAGTCTTCCAAACAGATTTCTGGTTTAAAATTGCATGACAAATTTCATTCTGGTGGAAAACCCTTTCAAAGAACTTTATTCAAATTAGTGGTTTGAAAAGACAAAAAATTCAGTCTTTTGAATGGTATGCCTTTATGAATACTTTGAACATACTCTATGAAAATAAAGCTAAAGATGATGATTCAGTTGATTAATTTACCGCTTTTCTATTTCCTTTACAATATCACTTGAATAAACAAGGTTTGGTCATTTTACAAATGAATATATAATTTTCTTTGAAGGTTTATTGAGTTACTGTATATGAACTGTTTCTTACTCAATTCTTCATCTACATCAAGAAAACAGTACATGTGCCCAGTTAGAGTGACCACGACTTGATTTTTGTAGGCAAGGGCGCAGGTCGGTTCTTGATTTTCTATATTCAGTTATAGGAGTTGAAAGGAATGGTAATTGACTTCATCTCCTACCGCGACAGAGGACGGTTATGCCGATAACGACTCAAAGATGGCACAAGGATGTCCTGTGAGCTATAAATAAAGTGTAATCCAAAATGAAGTATCTTTTGAATAAAATAATGAAGTGAAAGGACTGGCGGCCCCCTACGCCAGTAACCAGGCTAGATGTCAATGGATTCGACGAGGTGGTTTTCATTTTAAAGAAAAAGTTGCCACTAGCCGGAGAGTCTTAGTTGCTAAAGCCAATAAATGAAGAGGAAGGAAAAGAAAAAATGCTGTCGTACATTGCTTGTTAACTGGCTTCAAATTACAGTTGAACTTTGTTTTAGCGCAAATCCAGGTGGGGTTTGGGATCAACTCAGATCAACTTTAGTATGGGCTCCACCTTTAGTAGCAACATTATCCCCGAACTACTGGCTGAATAGCCCTGGCAGCGGAAGCCATTGATGGAAAAAGAAGAACTATCAGATAATGGGAAAATATACAAACAATAATTGCTACTGATAAATGGACGTTTAATATATATTTGAATACAAATTCACTTCTTCAACATCTCACTAGTTAATGGCTACTGGTGAATATGGAAAGTTAATTAAACAGGAGGTGGAGTCTGCTGATGATGAAAAGGATAGTAACATTTCTGAAGAAAAATGTGATCCACTCCAAGTAATTATCTCAAAGAATGAATTTGAGCTAGGACAGATCAAAAGTGAAGATGGAATTGATATTGTTCATCATGATCTGAAATCTGAAAGCTGTCTGAAAGGAGTAGAGGGAGGTCCACGTTGCGAGGTGTGTGCAGGAAGTTTGCTTATTCCATCTGATTTTTTCAATCCTGATAGTTGGAAATCTTGTTGTATCTGTCAAGGCCAGAATGAGTCCAATGCAAAGCAAGTTGAAGAAATGACTCGAGAATTAAAACAACCTAGCTTTGACTCAGGTAACATTTATTTCAGTATGAAGTGGAATTCATTAATTAACTTTCAAGAACTTGATGCAAAAACTCGCTATTCTATAGAAACAAAGTGCATTCATGTAAACACAATATGTTTCCGTAACATAAGAGATGATTGCTTCTCTATTGTTCTTATGGGCAATGAACCAGAGCACGACATTCATATTTTGGTTAGTCTATCAGTTTTTGACTTTTAAGGTTAGTTCGTTTGATGATTGAAACACGGGTCGAGGTAACAGTTGGGATGAACACGTCTGAGGAAGCTATTGTATAGTGAAACACTTATTGTGGTGTTGTTAACTGTTTAGTGAAAATCTAACAAAGTGTTACTGACAATTTGGATAAATACATTCTGAAATTTTGTTCAAATTTAGTAATATCTCTTGGCAAACTTTTGTATATGTTAGTTTTCAAGGCATTCCAACCACAAAAAATGTTTTTTTGACATGTTATAAATGTAAACGTGCAGTGATATCGTGTAAAAAAGTTCCACATAACTAGTATTTTTTTACAGATACAAAAATGATTCTTTTCGAAACCCAGGAAGAAACGTTCCTCGGTAAAGAAGAGGAGGTTATCCAGGAAAATAAGTTATCACATGGAATAAAAGTCGAAAAGTTCAGTTCAGGATACTATTTGAATTCGATTAGAGGGACTGAAGAAAACATTATCTCGACGAATTTGAATGGAAGAACTAAAGGAAAATCTGTTAAAAACAAAAACACTTTGAAGATCCGTGAAAAAATTCATATTAGAGAAATAACTTTTCAGTGTAAAATATGCTCTAAATCATTCACTCGGAAATCTGGTTTGAATCGGCATAAAAAAATTCATTCCGAAGTAAAACCCTTTCAATGTAATGTTTGCTCTAAATCATATATTCAGATTAACGATTTGAACAGGCATGAAAAAATTCATACTGGCGATAAACCATTTAGTTGCGAAATCTGCTCTAAATCATTCATTCGAAGTTCTGATTTGAAAAGTCATGAAAAAATTCATATTGGGGAGAAACCATTTCAGTGTAAAATCTGCTCTAAGTCATTCATTCAGAGAGGTAATTTGAAAGCGCATGAAAATATTCACATTGGTGAAAAAACATTTCAATGTGAAATCTGCTCTAAATCATTCTTTCGAAATAGTAATTTGAAAAGACATGAAAAAATTCATGCTGGCAAATAATCATTTTGGATTGAATTGAAAGGGGTATATTTTTGGAATAGATCAATTTCTGGGAAAGTTTTTGGCTTTCTACTTCTCTATCTCTACATAAAAATGTGGTAATTTTCTGTAAAAAAAAGGAACGACTAATTTCGAAATAAATTTTCAGAGATATGTAGATTAGGCAAAGAAGTAACTTACAGTCATAAACTGGAAGAAAAGTCCTCTCGAAACAACTTGGATGTCCGTCCTTGAAATTTTGTTTATTTCATATACTATATTGTTTAGCAATCCTGTGAATGATATCCGATTTAATTCCATAACGAATATTTGAAAAACAAACTGAATGAGAGAAAGTGTTTTTGTATAATTAAATGTTAATGTAAGATTGTTTCAAGAGGGATTTTTCTCCCACTTTGAAAGTTACTTCTTTGCATTATCTACATATTTGTGTTAGGAATCACACGTTAAAAGGTAAGACCTCGTTAGTCCTTAGCTCGCACAAGTTTCTCAACTTCTGAGAGTTGTCGTTCGTATGGAGGCGACAGCTGATTAACGGAAAAAC
>WOGP01010574.1:0-10269 GCA_015342065.1 Leptinotarsa undecemlineata
TGTTTTTGCCAGAAATTCCTTTCTTGGTTATTTCTTTTGTGGCGATTGAGATACCAGCCAATTCTGTTTGGACCACGCTGGCATTTCTTTCCATTCCTCACTCAATCCTTAGGCTTATTGATCTGGAGTACACTCCACATCCTGAGCCTTCTTTGGTTTTTGAGCCGTCTGTATGAATCCGTATTGCATTTGTAGCATCTGACTCTGTGTTCTGCTCAATTCGTATTTTGCAGGGTTTATTAAACATAAACCTGGGTTCAATTGCATCACTTGTTGCCTGAAGCAGAGGTTGCGCAGTAAGCGCTTTCCACCATAGGCCCAGCCTCAATTGACCCATTCCTACTTCGAGGTTTACACCAGCCAAGCTCAATCGTCCCATGCCATTAACGCAACCTCCTTAACGTACAGATCCAGAGGGGTTAGACCCGTGATTAATTCCATTGCCGCCGTTGGTGTTGTTCTCATAGCTCCTGTGATGTTAAAACAAGCCAGTCACTGTATTTGATATAATTTCTGGATGGCCGTTGCTTGTAGAACTTTCGGTCCCCATGCAATGGCTCGATACGTTAACATAGGTCTTATTATTGCAATGTAGAACCAGGTGACCACACGGGGTGAAAGACCCCATGCGCATCCCACTGTCCTCCGACATTGCTCATAAACCACGTATGCTCTTTTTGCTCTTCTCTGTAGATGAGAGTCCCATGTTAGCTTCGTGTCGAGACTAATACTAAGGTAATTCATCTCTTTAGAGAAGTTTAGTTTACTTTTGAAGATTTCGGGAGGTTTTAAGCTCGTTAGCTTCTTTTCCTGGTGAAAAAGACCATCTCAGTATTCTTGGGATTGAACGACAGTGTTTCTAATACCATATTTGTATTAATTTGAGCCCATCCTGCGCTCTATCGCACAGTGTATTCACAAATTCAATTTAGGTAACTTATATACTTTCCCAAATTTCATCCAGACAAAACTTTTATTTATGTATCTAGAAGTATCTATCACTTTTGTAGGCAAAGTAAGTGCTGTTATCATTTTAAAACTGTAATTTCAGATGAATGATTGACTTTCCATTCGTAAATGGTATGGTATCCAGCTTTTTGAGTATGAAATGATAAGTAACATGCCGTTATGCCATCATCACGGTTAACTACGAAAGCATTTCGACTTCCTGGGGAGATTTAGAGAATGTAAAAAGTACATTTTTTTGAGAAGGCAACTTAGTCTACTGACCGGACATTCCGAAGTACATACAAATTCTTTAAGAAGTAGAATTTGTTCCTTTCAATAATGAAGATAGAACGATCGATAACAAAAAACTTGCATATTGAATACATGCATTGTATGAATAGAAAAGGTTTTTCGAATAATTCTTACAATTGGCACATAAAGTTCCGATGAAAAGTGTCAAGCTGGAGATTACGACAACTGTTTTCAGTAACAGTACAAATTACAAAACAGTTCGGAAGAAAAAAACTGGTCTGATTTTGAATTTCTCCAATCCTGGCTCTGAAAATTCAAACGACGGCATCATAATAGAAACGAAAGCATATTCTAAGGTTCCACGCATAGTACACCAAGTAATTTTGTGAAAAAATATAACTAGTATTCTATGTTTCTTATAGTTCAGAAGGTGGTTTTTTGCCCATAGGTCAATCAACTCAAGAAATACTATATGTGAATTCTAAAAGCCGCGAGTAATATACCCGTAATTAGAATTTTCATCGAATTTTTTTCAGGCATTTCCATCTAACACATTCAAAAAAGCATGAGAATTGAGATGGAGAACTACACGTGTAGAAAGGACTTACATTTCAGTTCATTCCAATGAGTTACTGCGTGATTTCAAAGTATTTTTCATAAAGAAAAATGTTATAACTATCAGTAAATTGTCGCATTCAATAATTTTGCCTATCAAAAAAAAAAATAGGAAATTATAGGATACTTTTGGGGGCTAAAATCTACTCCTGTTTTCGGAAATGGTCAGCATTTCGGTTCATACACAGTTTTCCTAAGCAAATTATTTCTATTTTCCAACTTTTCCGACAGATCTGCTGAAAATATTTCGCAGGAAGAAAAAATATTGACAACTTTTTCGGCATTTGTCAAAAAAGTTGAGAAATGAAAAGAATCTGCAAAGGAAAAACTCTGTCCAATTCTGAAGTCAGAAGATGATTTCAGCCTCCGAAACGTTGAAATTGGTATAAAATAAGTATAATTTCTCATCTCTTTTGATAGGCAAAAGTTCTGAATACGACAAGTTACTGAAAAATAACATTTTTCTTTATGGAAAATACTTTGAATTTATGCAGTAACTCATCGAGGTAAACTGAAAAGTTTGCCCTTCCTACACGTTCCTCATTACAGTTTCCAAATCTTTCAGATTGTGGAAGGAAAAATGACCAAATAAGGTCAATGAAAACTGATTTTTCCACACAAAAAAATTCAATTCGTTCAATATAATCAGACGATACTAAATTCATTTCTATCGTGCTCAGATTTCAAGATAGTCAGCAGAACGAGAAATATTAATAGTCATAAAGGATTTGAATAAAAAGTTGATTTGGCGATTTTCCAAATGAATAGCAGCTCTGAGTTTTTTTTTAAAGAACTGCTTTCGTCTGAAGTTTCCATTGTACACTTTTCAAAGGAAACTTCGAAAATTTTGGTATGAATCAGATGTGCTCATTATGGGCACGCCACTGTTCTTGTTAATAAAAACTCATATGGCGACAATATTTGTCGTATAGATAAAGAAAAATTACTTCCGTTTGTTGATTTCTAAGCCAAGGTAATTTGAGGCCAACAATTTTGCATTCAACCCATTTTCGTGTTCAAACAATAATGGCGCTTGTTCTAAAAAAGCTATATCAGGGATATTTTTGGTTATCTCGTGATTTAGCAGGTAAGTTTGAAATTTAATACAGTAGTCAAACCTAAAACGATCGAAACAAACTAAATACTTATTATCTTGTAGGTACACAAGCAGATACGTTACTCCGATTTGCATTTGCAAGTATCTGTGTATGATGCATACTTTTTTTTGTATCTTCAGAATCGTATTTGAATATTCAAGATAGTAACTAACAATGAAAAAATTCAAAGCATTATAAACGAAAATCAATTCATCAAGGACCGTAGGCTTTTATAGCCGGTGCCTAACAAATTGTTTGATGTTTCCGGGTTTATTAACCTTAGTCGACAAGTTTTCATACCTTACGTTTTGTCTACTACCATGGTAGCTATTATCAAGGGCGATGCAGCAACGGTCGAAGTGACCTACCGTACTGCGCAAACCAAATGTACCAGTCATCTTGATTTAAATCATGTTGGAGTATGGCTCACTTACTTTTTCAACATGTATTCGTCAGGAGGATGAATGATTCATAATTTGAAAGGTTTGTTATGGTATAAACGTTCATGACACATCTTCTTGACAGGTGTTTGATAAATTAACTGTTCACTTTCCATCGATGTAGTTTTTTTTTCGGCGAGTGGAAAAATCTTCAAAAGACACCTGGTCGCCCTGTGACCAGATAGTGTCGGATTTTTACCGACTAAAAAACGACTCATGAGTCAAATCAGGCTACTCTGCGACCGCCCTCGGGCATTACTTTGGAATAGCAGACTGTAGTGATGGTTCAGGGCTCTTCCTTTTTCTTCAGTACTTATATATTATTCATCTAGTTCTTTTCTCTTCTTTATCAGGAAGGTCTTGGAGAGTTCACTAACGGCTTCCCTATTTTCTATTCTTTTTAGCATCTTCCCTATTATGTTTTTCGGTGTTAATTCTCCTGTCATCATTTCTGCGTTCCGTCTCTGTTCTTCCCAACTTATGCATTCAAGAATCGTATGTTCTACCGTATCTATCATTCCGCAACACTTGCACTTGCACTTGCGAGAGTTTCGCTTCGATCAGATGCTCGAGAAGTTTCACAATGATGTTCAGAATACATATGGGCCAAACGATTTACTTTTACCTTTTTCGATAAGAACGAGTCTGGCTATCTTCCATTCTTTGGGGAATTGCCCTTTTGTTAATAATAGGTTCATTATCCTCTGATATTGTTCTGGGTGTGTCTTATCGACAACTTTGATGACTTCCACTGGGAGTTCATCCGGACTGGAGACTTTTTTCTCTTTTAGTCTTTTATTGTCTTCCATGAGTTGATCCAATGTGAACAGTGGTATCTCCTCGGGTGCCGTTGGTATTCTGTCCCATTTTTTTCTTCTGATGAGATGGAAACAACGTGTTATTGAAACGTGTTAGTGAAACATGTTCTTGTTCTTCTTCAGTAAGTCCAATCGGCTGTCTGACTCTAAGCTTATTACCTACGTACTATTTGGTAACCCTCTCCCCAGATATCTGCATCTACTTCTTTTATCAATGTTCTCCACGCTTTTTGTTCGGCTTCTATTATTGTTTTCTTCAGATCATATTTGCTCTGTTTGTATTCAGCTTGCCTCACTCTTTTTTGAGGTTCATCACTACCTCTGTTCTTACTACTTTTCTTCTAGCCTGAGCACATGCCTTACGTTTTCCTGCAACCTCTTCAATCCACCAGTATACTGGAGTTCTATTACCTTTCACTATTTTTTTCGGTAAAATTTTGCTACATGCAGCTTTTATAATTTTGATTAGTAGTGCCACTTCGATCCCATTCCCTTTCGTAAGAAGTGCCCGTCCAATTTCTTCAGAGACTTTCTGTAAGTCTTCTTTCACTATTATCCATCCTTTGCATTCGTTGATCGTGTCTCTGCTCTCTTCTCCTATGATCTCGTAGACTATATGTTGTTGGTAGCTCAGACTCTCTTCTTCTATGACCCTCCAGCCGCACACAAAATTTGCAATTTTGTTGGTGCTGAAAGTCAGGTTAATACATTTCCCGCGTTTTGCATTAAGAGATCTTCCTCGCATAGCCATTCAGATTGAATTAGGCCCCTTTTGTCTTCCACCGGCGAGTTCCTCATATAGGATTTGGAGTTGAAATCTCCTCCTACTATTATCTCTTTTTTATGATTTTTCATAACTTGTCTGAGCTCTTTCTCTATCAATGAAGTATTCCCCTCACTCAACTGAGTAACGAGGCTTAGCTGAAAATGGTCCCGATGCGTTTGTACTCATAATGGGAATAGGTTTCGCATAGCCGACTGCTCTTATTTTCATTTCATTATTATACACAGGTTTTCCCTTTTCAACATACAAAATATAATACAGATAAATACTTATACTGATCTAACTGCGAAATGAACAATTTGGCAGTTAGATTAGGTTAGGTCCGATGTGAATTGATCTGTTTGACCCTCCACCCCAACCCGCAATGGTTTAATGTATCTCACAACAATTCACACGCAATCAAATAAACCCAGTTATTTAACGAAGCCGATTAGTTTGTGTGGTGAGTGGTCTTCCAGATCTGATGGTAAGAGTACGGCTCTAACTAACTCTAAAAATCTGATTCAGTCCCTAGCGCGGCGGGCACAAAGTATGTGCTCTGCTGTTCCATCATTTTCCAAACAGAGGCGACACACGCTTTCTTGTGACTGTCCGAGTCTCTGCATATGATAATTCAAATGACAGTGACCTGTAAGAAGGTCCAGTGAATATCGTTGTTCATGCCTAACGCTATGCCAATAACTGTTTGGAATCAAGCTCCCAAAGGTAAATAAACGCCTTGGAGTCGTGGAGAATATTTTCATTGACTTGTTTATGAGGTTAGATTTTCCCAATCTCTCCGCACACATTTCAATAGCGTGAATTTCCGCTTGAAATACAGTCGCAAAGGTTCCTAGATGGATTGATATCTCTGTTTTTGATCCATCTGTGAACCAACAACTATATGCTATCAATATTTCTTTTTCCCGGAGGATCCAGTCCTCTCTACTCGGAAACATTACTTTATAAGGCAGTAAGTAGTTGACAGTTGCAGGCATAAAGTCGGAAGTCATTTACAGAATGCTATGACTTTCAGTGCCAAAAAACAGTCTGTTGCACTCAGCATTCAATTGATTCTAATACCATGTTTTGCGAGGATCCTTCCAATTCTGTCCGTCACTCTGCTTATGTAGTTTACTACAGCGTCACCATGGAGTGTTTTTGTTCGGATCTTATGGCTCTATTAATTTTGGCCTCATTATATCCGATAACCAGAAGCAAATTTTTCAGATGGCATATGTTCTCTTGCAGCCCTTTCAGTTTACAGATTCATATTGCTTTCTTTATCAGAGTCTCAATAACCCCGTGAGTTAGGCTACCCTTCGGGCGTGTCCCCGGGTGGCGGATAGGGGAACGGCCAGGGGACTGTCCGGGAAGCGAATGTGGCCTTACGGACGGGATCGCCGGACTCCTGGTCAGTGACAGAAATGAAAATGGTGAGGGAAACTGAAACTTCCCAAAAGCCTTTGCAAAACATGCCACCGTGAACCAGCCTACCCAAGTTAAGGTGTAAGGAATCTTGCCGACAGCTGAATGGCCGAAGGGTGATATGCGGTCACCAACGATCCCCTTGGGGAACTGGTTGATACCTCATTCTGATCAACCTACCTCTGGTAATGTGAGGCTCTGCAACGAGTAGCAAGGCACTTTTCATGCTACTCGTGGGAACACACATGAATGAACACAAAATAAAAACTAATCCCGAGGCTGAACAGAACAGCTCACCTTAATCTAAGGTGTCCACTCTAATCTACCGCTTGGAATGAGGCTGGACATAGCAGATCACTTCGTGATGTAACACGAAGGCCAAGGGTAAGCGCATTTGTGGCGACGAGGATAAAAGGAGAAAGAGAGCGAAGAAGGCAGGAGTGGCAGCAACTATAAGTGCACTCTTCTCCTACACCACTCCACCTCCAACAGCAAGGGCACTTCCTGAATGAAGGCAAGAAACCGGCCCCTGCAGGGGCCGTGCACCTCCACGGAGGGAACCCCAAGAAGGTTGAAGAAGCCGCGTAACGACAGTAATGTCGCTGCACCTTCCAAAACCTTCGCGGAGGCCTCCGTGAGACACCTCAAGATTGCCAAAGAGAGTGTGTTCGAAGATTCTTGGCCTACAGCTGGCAATATAAAGAAATGTATCTTAGTTACCTCTCCACCTTCCTAGAAAGGACAGGATGGACGATAACCTAGAACGACAACTCCTCGGGAGTGACCTAAGTGCTGTGGGTCTTCACCCACCCTCCTCAATCCCCAGATACAGATGACCCTCTCACAATATCGTTCCCAACATCATATACATTCTGTGAAGTTGTAACATTTAAGAATATTAGTGGTATATGCTTTTCGATCAATTTCGATACATCCATAGATTTCAGTGGAAATCCCAGTCTGACTGAGGCTAGCATGAGGCTAGGAGGATTTTCTTGTCACTTTTTTTTTTGGTGTACAAACATGAATTGGCTTTGCTAACTGTGAATCCCAGATTTGTTGAAAATATTATTGAAACGCTCATTCCGACTTGCAAGGCTTTGTTTCACGCAGTGTAAGCTTCCTTTAGTTCACACACTGTATGTATGAAGCTGGAAAATCACGATCATAATAACTCAGATCTGTTTAATGTATCAGTTCGGGTATTTAAAAATCAACTGCAAAGATTACAGCGTTTTCAAAGCTTTCCTTTACATTACCATTTTGTAAGTACCAGATATCTTACATTTTTTTTCTTGTGAGTACCAGACTTGTTTCATCTTTTAGTAAATTAGACATTTTTTTTGTACCTCGAGAGCTATCTGACTTGTCCATTCAGTCCAAGACTCCAGAACACACTGCAGCCTCTTGGGCTCATTGCGTTTATTCTCCCATATTTTCATGACACCCATTCCATCAGTCTCGTTCCCTGTACTAGTTGGTACAGGTTCCGTGTTGCATGTTCGTTATATTCTTCTGGACGTAATTTCGTACGTACACATATTGTCTGCCTCCTGTGATTTAGTGCCTCACATTCGCAAAATCTGTGTAGAGCTGTTTCTGTTCCTTCGTTGCATAATCTGCAGCTGTCCTCTTAGCGGACAATGACCGGTTAGTAACCCTGTAATTATTCTTAGCCGATCCACGCTTCATTGAAGTAGTTCTTAGGTTCTTTTCTCTAACGGTTTCCTAATGAAGGTTCTACTGTGTTTGTTGCCAGACACTTTTGTCCAGTACTCTGTGTGCTTCTTATTGGTCCATGTCCAAATCTGGTTTCGTAGCAATGATTTTGGTACCCCCAAAGCTGGTTCAGGACTTATATATGAATTTGATGATTCGTGTGTAGAGCATTCATCAGATTTATCATTACCTGTGATTCCTGAATGCCCTGGCACCCAGTACAAAGTTTATTTGTTCCCATTTGCAAGTTCATTCAGTTCTTCATGGCACTTCCAGACCAGTTTCGATGTCACCTTCGGCTTTGTCAGAGCCCCAAGTGCGCTCTTGCTGCCTCTAAAAATATTGATTCGTTCATTTCTCTGAGGTCCTAATTTAATGAGCTCTGCACACTGCAAGATAGCATAGACTTCCGCCTGAAAGACACATGTGTATAGTCCTAGTGGATAGCTGTAGTTTAAATTTTTATCCGCTTGGTATATTCCAGCTCCCGTTCCATATTTGATCTTCGATCCATGTGTATACCAGGTGTTTTCTCCAAACATGTTTACGGGATGACTTTCCACTCTTTACGGCTTATGATTTTGACGTGAAAATAGTGTTAAAGGTGTACTTCGGTGTCATATGGTCCGTGGACATATTCAATATGTGCTCCTCCACTTGTTTTAGGAATTTCTGTTCCGATCTTTTGTAGTTCGGTGACTTTTCCAGTGTAAATTGGCCCATTCTGGCCTCCCCCATTATCACAAAGTATGAAGAAGGTAGATTCAGGAGTGTCTCCAATGCAGCTGTTGGGGTAGTTCTCATTGCTTCCGTCATTCCCAAACATGCAAGTCTTTGCACCTTGCCTAGTTTCTTGATGGTGGTCGCCTGGTTCATCTTTGGTCACCAGACCAGAGATGCGTATGTTATCATGAGTTTAACCACCATCATGTATAGCCAATATACCATGTCTGGTTTAAGCCCCCATGTTTTTCCATAGGTGCGTCTGGCGAGCATCAGTGCTACCTCCGCTTTCCTCTTTATCCTGTCCAAGTATTGGTTCCAGGTCAGTTTGAAATCTAGGATTAGTCCCAGATATTTAACCTTCTCCAACACTTGTATTTCTGGACCTCGAAGTTTTAGAGGTCCCAGACCCTCCGTTTTAGTCCCCTTGGTGAATGCTACTTTGGTCGATTTGGATGTGCTTATGTTAAGCCCATCTTCTTCGGTCCATTTTGTTATAATATTCAGGGCCTGCTGCATGTATCCCTTCACTACATTATTGTATTTACCCTGACTATGATGACTAAGTCAACTACATAGCGCATGCCTTATATCAATTGTGGTCCAGGAGACATAATAGCTCGTCCATTACAAGGTTCCATAACAGAGGGGATAAAACCCCCTTCGAGGACAGCCCCTTTCTACCCTTGCCACGACTGTTTCCCCCATAATTGTTGTATATACCAATATTTTCCTAAGCATGCAGTATATCCACCTACAGCTTGTCTTGTCGATCCCTCTTCTTCTCAACGCCTGGATGATTGATTCTAACGACATAAGAATTTATTAATATTTTGTATTTCACACTTTGCTAAATGTTTTTGTAAAATTCTAAACTGTAATGTTGACATCAGACATGAGCATTCAAAAATTATTTGTAGTTCCTCGCACTTTGTTGAATGAGTTTTTGTAAATTGGCTTTGCCGGTGAATTAATAAATAATTCGCAGTCCATTCATGCCATTTCAGTAATCATTATAACTGTTTTAGTGTATCAGCCCATTTCATATATTTCTCAGTTCACTTTCTTTTTCAGATCCCAGGACCGAAGATTTTATTATTTCTTCACCTCTGACAGCACTGGCGTTAGTATTTTCATATGTATACGCAGTTAAATTCTTAGGACCGGAGTTAATGAGGAATAGGAAACCCTTCAATCTCAAAATACTTCTGATTTTATATAACGTACTGCAAATACTAACCAATTTTTACATCATGTATGAGGTACGTGAACTAATTTTCACATCAATTCATTGCAAAACCTTCCAAACATTTTGGTCGTGGATTTTGTATAAGTTCCACCTGGGTAACAATTTCAGGAGTTATATGTATGAAGAGAATGTAATGACTTTCTTCTACTCCATCTTGATACAAAGAAAGGGACGAGGAAATCTTCCGAAGAAAGGAAGGAAGTATTCAATTTGAAAA
>WOGP01010575.1:0-10269 GCA_015342065.1 Leptinotarsa undecemlineata
ATTTGGTTTGGAGTTAGGTGATACTTGGACACTCCCCACACGTCAGCCTAATCTCCGTTACTTCAATACAGGGTGGTAAAAAATACAGTTTTTTCGTTTGCTTGAAAATATTTAAAGACTCGCATTATGATAAAATAGTTGAATGGTGTACTTTTACAGTAGCAAGAAAAACTTTCAGGACTCCATTGAATTCAATATTAATGACGAGTTATAGGTGATAAATGATAATAAAGAAATCGTTGAAAAGTTCTTCAAAGAGAGTATTCAGTCTATGAATGATGGTTCGGATTGGAACTTCTCCAATTATAATATGCATCCTAGTTTTTCTGAATTCAAACAGTTGTCAATGGGTGATTTGCGGAATATAATTAACTCGCTAGATAATAAAACAAATGTCAAAGAAATTTTGACACTAAAATTGTTAGGGGATTATTTCACACAATTGGGCATGTAATCTTAAATTTTCTGAATACTACTATCAAATGCGACAATTCCATATGAATTTAAAATCAGCACTATAACTCTAGTACCAAAAATAAACAACACCAATGAAGCTGATACATTTAGGAAAGGTATCAGAATTGGCTGGCTATAATCAACTCTTGGAGTTTGTGGAAAACAATGAAATTTTACCGGATAACCAATCTGCATTCAAAAAAAAGCACTCTTGTGAGACATGATGTGCAACTAGCATTATGCAATTTTAAGAAATAGGTAGATGATAACAAGTGAGTAGTTGTAGTATTTTTAGATCTGAAGAAAGCATTTGAAACCATTGACCGAAGGATTCTTTTAAACTGAAGGGGTATGGTATGGATGGTAGTTTCATGAAATTGTTTGCAAATTATTATTTGACTGGAAGGAAACGGAAAGTTAAAATTGATGATGTGTTTTCTAACGAGATTGACATTGATATTGGTGTACCTCAGAGTAGTGTCTTAGGACCGTTATTGTTTATTCTATACCTTAATGATATTGATCTTTTTGATACAGTGATTTCGTCAATGTTTTCACCGATGATACATTACTTGCTTCTTTTGATTTCAATTTAGAGAAGGTTATCCATAAGATGCATGCTACACTTAGTATGTGAGTGAGTACTTGAAAATAAATATATTGAAACTCAACATAGGTAAACATAACTTAGGTATATCTGTACCTAAGTACATAAAAGTGTTAATGTCAAAGTCAGAGTCTGACAAAAATTTATTAAATGTGAATTCATCACATGTCACATTCAGAGACAGATTTTTAAAGCATTTTTCCAACAAAAAGGTGCAAAACAGAAAAGTGTTTTACATCAGAAAAAATCAAAGATTTCAGTACGCATATTTCTTCAAAAGTGTAATTATCAGTAAGAACAGTTTAAATATCGCCTATGTGAAGTGAATGCCCTCTTGGTACCTTCATTCACAAAAAGTAAGCCTCCAAAAATTGAATAACAGTAGCTCATCAAATCATAACCAAATACATTATCCGGCAGAGTTTTTTGAACTTTTTGTGATTTTCAGTCAACATACAACGTCAGGAATTTATTCATTCACTTTTTGTCTTGCAGGAAACTGTTAGGCTTAATATGTAACATTGGGTTTGGTTTGACCGTAGACAAAAAACTTAATACGTTATAAGCTTTCGCTGTATTGATATTATTACGTATCGAAATTGATTTCGAACGGTAAATATATTGTGAATCTTTAGGACATGGGAACAGGATGGAGAATGATCGGGTTTTTTCTGCTGCTGGTGCCATAACAAACTTATGATTTTTATAGCCAAATTACTAGAATAGAAATCGAATTCAGAAGGAGTTGAGTGTAGAAATATGAGGACAGATCATTCAACTTTAAGATGTTTAGAAACAGAATTTAGTGGAGCGCCGTAAGATTTATACCTCGGAATCCAGGACCAGTCAATGAATCTTTATACAGTGTCACACATAAAGTTCGTGACACATATATTCAAATTCGTTTCTGTACATGGGGATCTCGTAAACGATAAGAGATAGAGTGTCGGTTGAATAATGTCAAATTTGCGTATTTTGAAGACCTATTCAATGATGTGAAAAAATTGAATATAGCTCTTTCGGTTCTGGAGATATACAGGAAAAACAAAAAAAATCCCAAATAATTTTTTTGCCTATATCTTCTTTAGTCGCAGACATATTGAAAATCTATCCACATTTTGCTATTGGCACTTGATGTGAGCTATCAGAATATGTTCATGAATCTTTTATATAGGGTGTCATCTGACTGGTCACCCCATCTTTGAATTTTTAAATACGAACCTGTATTTTTTGTTGTAGTTTTTGGATCGTAGACGTTCACTTCATACTGAGAAATTGAATTTTATTTTATATTTCGGGATGTTTAGGTATTATTTGATTATAATTGGGTGAATTGTTCCCTTTTAAAATAAGGCTCTGGAAATTAGTTGACTGAGTTAAATAAAAATACAATATCAACTTTCACGTCTTCCTATGTACCGTAAAGTTTTAAGGGAGTTTTTTTTTTCATTTTTAGGTACCTATTCATATGTTTTTATATTTCCATTGCTCTGAGCGTTTTCTACAATTAACATCGAATAAGAAACTCTTTTATGATTATCTGAAACATATGTTTAACAAAAATATATTATATGTGTTTTTATGAACAGAAAAAGAAATGATAGCAATAATAACATCCGACACGAACACTATCATTGTGATGAAAATTGAAATTAAGTAATTTATATAAACAAAAAAATTAATGGCGCAATTAGTGTTCGATTTGGAGTCCTTCCATTTCGAGACAAATAATGGGCCAATAAGATGGCCTGCAAACCACCAGATCTTACTATTTTGGATAATTTTCTATGGGGGACATTGAAAAATAGGATTCACGCTGGCAGAACGATATAAAATGTGGAAGTCTCCAGATTGAGGATTTTGAATGATTTCGCAACAATGCAGCAAATAAGTGTACCTATTAAGGGCAATAAATAATTAGAAAAACCGAGTTAAAAATGTCTCGAAAGCTGAGAGAGAAAATGATATCGCATTTCCTTACAGGATTTTATGGACAGACGAGACAACTTTCACGTCGAACGCAGACATGTACAAAATTCCATTATTAATCAGTTGTCTGAAGTTTTGGATAATATAAATTCATTTCCGAAAACCATCTAATGGCAAAATACCAAAGAAAGTGTACTCTTCTGAGAGCTTCGAAGGTATATAATCAAAATGTAAACAGTATATTCTATTCTTGAATGCATTCACTGGTGCAGCAGCTTCATCAGCGGAATTGTGAAAAACACGAAAATACAATCATTTGGACGATAATTTAATTTTTTATGCAATAGGAATCAAAACATTTGGTACCTTAGGCCCCCAAGCATTGGAGTTCATTCATGAAATCGGCATTAGGATCTCCAAAGAGACGAATGACCCAAGAGATACCTCTTTCTTTATTAAAAAAATTAGCATTCTGATTCAAAGAGGAAATGCAGCTTCATGTTTAGGTACAATTCCTCAATGAAAAACCCAAAGTGAATTACCAATGTTTCCAATGAACAAAATATATCAGTATCTACCTATGATGGTATAGCCAATCCTATCCTCACCCCAATCGACCATTATCTGTCACAAATCTCTTTCACCGATGCCGCTATCCAATTCTCATGATTTCACGCAACGCAACGAACATGTACAGACAGTGCAAGAACTAGAGTTGTGCAGTGTGGTGGAAGACTCGCAGCAAAACGGTCAAGCTTTGACAGAAAAGGAAGTGGGAACTCTAAACGAGGCTGAGTTTGATCCTCTGGCTGAGCCCTCACAGTCCCCAAAAGAACTAATATCTATTTCAGTTTTGAGCAATTTCGCTTCGAATT
The DNA here is from genome assembly GCA_015342065.1 of Leptinotarsa undecemlineata. Classification (NCBI taxonomy): domain Eukaryota; kingdom Metazoa; phylum Arthropoda; class Insecta; order Coleoptera; family Chrysomelidae; genus Leptinotarsa; species Leptinotarsa undecemlineata. The sequence continues at coordinate 3,868 of WOGP01010575.1, forward strand.
CCTGGTCCTACCAATCCAATGAAGGGGTGAATCATCGTATCCGTGTTTACTCAGAAGAAGATAGTAGTGGCAAACGTAGTATCAACAGTTGCAACAATAGATCGGTGATACATTCTTCCGTCAGAACTCTTAGGTTTAGTGGGTTAAAAAATTTCAGAAACACCTGTTTCATGAACAGTGTAATCCAATATTTATCAAACACGGGATGGTTGCTGGAATACCTAGAAAAGGATACATACATGGAAGATATCAATACTAGTATTTCTAGTATGAAAGGTGTTTCAATGAAATCGTTCGCAGAAGTTATCAAGAAATTGTGATCAGAGAGAGTAAATAACACAGTCTACTTCAAAAGTCAGATTCAAAGATTTACCCCTCGATTCATGGGTTCTACCCATCAAGACGCCCATGAATTCCTCCGATATCTTTAAGAAGGTTCACATGAGGATCTCAACAGAATTAATGAGAAACCTGAACCGATCTTAACGGAGATTGACGAAAAATGGAGCGACAGCGGAAAAGCACAAGAATCCTTGGTGAGATATTTGAATATGAATAACTCTAAGATTGTATGCTATTTCGCTGGTCAATTAAAATCCACTATGAAGTACACACACTGTGGTCACTAAACAGTAACCTTCGATACTTTCTGGGATTTGTCTCTTCCCATACTACAAAGAACTGGTCAATTGAGTTTTTCACATTGCTTAGATTCCTTCACAGAGGAAACTTTGGATGGAGATGAAAGACCAATATGTTCGAGGTGCAAGCAAAGGAGAAAATCCTTATCAATCTACAAGTTTTCCCGTATTTTAGAAATTCATTTGAAAAGATTCTCTCCAACGGAAAGATTCAGAGGCAAATTGAATGTTTTCTTAGACTTTTCTGTAGATGGATTAGATATGAGCAATTATGCAGCTGACAATGTGGCTCCTTGTCGTTATAATCTATATGCACTTTCAAATCACAGTGGAACTACTTACGACGGACATTACACAGCATATTGCAGACACCCATATAGCGGCACGTGGCATGAATACAACGATTCACACGTAATCCCAATTTCGCCAAATTCACTTGTGAGCGATGAGGCATATGTCCTCTTTTATGAACAGGAGGGAACGAAGCAGCACCTTTGATGTGAATTTTTTTTCTTTCCCTTTTTTATAAGCGTAGTTCTTTGAATTGTTTTATATTTTATGATTGTTCCGAATTTCGTTATTTATTAATTATATATTTAAATGAGTGAACATTTTCAATTTTTGCTAAAAAGATATTCAATCCAATAGATTTTGCTTTATTTTCAGTATTAGTTTCAACAATATATAATTGATTAAAATTGAAACTTACACAGCTGCAGTCTTCGGTAATATAGGCTGAAATAATGCTTCCGAAAACAATTCCGAATTTCTCTATTTTCATCCGTTCAACATACAAAAAAATACACTTTTATATATTTTAGGTGAATTTTCAATCTCATTTTTACCACAACCTCGTATTCCTAATAAACTCTATAAATTGTTCGTAGTGTAACCTTAGAAAATGACAAATTATTTGAATAGTAAAACGTCGAGAAATACCTGAAGAAATGAAGCTCAAAAATTCCAAATGATAGCAATGGAATATAATGTAATGCATCCATTTGAAGAGATACAAAATAAAATTCTTCCAGTGGAAATGGTGACCGTGTGAGACTAATTGTAAATCCAGCGGAATTTAATTAAATGCCGGCAATCAACTCTAATTTGATTTTTTTAATATGTGTCTGACGGGATTAAAGGATGATTCCGGCTGATGAATTTAACACATCTTTAGAGAATACTAATCAAAAGTATATGTTGAATGATGACACGCTTTATACAAATATATCGAAAGAAATTGTTATCTAATGTATCTTGAACCGGGAATGAGACAATTGTCCTAAACAATTTTAGAGAAAAACTCTCTATACTAGGAATGAGCAGTTCAGTTAACGATTAGTTTGAATCCGAGGTCAGTAATGAAAAAATAATAGCAAGAGTAAACGATTGATGTCGAAGTCTGGCAACACCACAAGGAGGAGTTTTTGGTTCCTCATTATTGCTATTTCATATTTATAATCTCGTCTCGGACTTGAGAGAGATTCGAAATTTCTTGTATGCTAACGATGGAATCACACGTTAAAAGGTAAGACCTCGACGGTCCTCTGCCCGCACATGTTTCGACTTCTGAGAGTTGTCGTTCGTAGGGGTGCGACAACTGGTTAACGAAAAAACAGATTTTAAACAGATACTTACATAAATGTTATGTCATCATGTTTCATTCTCCGATGAAATTTGATATGGAAAAATATTCAAAATTTCTTTATAGAGAGTCGATATTGAACTATTGTACTCATATCAACGAAATTTGGTGTTTTCCAGTTTCAGAATTCCATTCAAGTCTGATTTAGTATGCAATATTCTAATGTTTTGTGGAAGCTGAATATGAATATGAATATTGTTGAATGTCTGATATGTAGGATTTTACAATTGCTAAAATTCATCTCCATGAGGTGCATTTAGTTGGAAAAACAAATATTACTTCGAATAAAGAAATATTCCTTCTGTTGTAGGTTTCAGTTTCTTCATTAGATGCCAAATTCTGAAAGGAATATAAAAAGTATTTTCTCATAATCAATAGATCAATATTCGAGAAATCACGTTTGGTAATTTGTCATATATTATACCATATGTATGATGAAGGAGTCAATGAACCATTTGAATGTATTCATCACCAAATAGTTTTCATTGACAATTTCAAAAATGAATATACTATAAACAAACTTGAAAGAACATTATTTCGCCGAATTCATCTTTTCAACTCTCAAGAGGAAATAATCAACAATGCTGTTGAAAATAAAAGTTAATAATCATCAGTAGAATAATCAGTCGCAAATCATTTTCGCAGGTTAATTTTTTTATTCAGAATTCTGTCAGTCTAACTCTGCTGACTGGAAAGAAAAAGCTCAGCAAGATATGAAATAATTAATCATTCGTGGGATGAGACCGTCGCAAATTGATATAATGATAAATGAACGATTTGAATTATTTCTTTGCCGAGAAATGAAATATCTGTGATGTCTTGGAAGGATATTGATGGAAATTACGAATAAAAACTGTACCATAATATAATTCAATTGAGTAGTAGACACTTTAACATGGTGTTAACTAGTAACTGAGCAAATTAGGCAACATTCATATATTTCAATGGGTGAAAACAATCTTAGTACTTGAATACCGTGTTTGTAAAATATTTTCCGAATGCAGGTCCTTTATTATCTATAACTCACATGAACGATTTATGTAATTATTCAAATACAGACATTTCTTCGATATTTATCAAAATTTTCAATATCCAATATCCTACCAACAAATGTGGTTTGTAAAAAAACAAGAAATACCATAAAAATGGTGAAAAATAATGAATAGAGATAGTACATTGATACATATTTTAACAATAATAAAAAATAGCCACACGATGTGAATAAATATGTGTACTTGAAAATTCAACTGAATATTTCAAGCTTTCAAGAGAGATACATTTTACAGTTTTCATAAAAATTTTGGACTGAATGGCAAAATTAACAAAACATTTGGAAATTGTTCCTTGTTCACCAATGAAAGAACCAATGATTTATATTTCCCCAATTTTTTTTAATTTCTCCTTGAAGAATTTAATGATCGGTTTATGCATATCTTTTTTTCTTTGTTAACTTCAGCAGGTTGAGAATAACCTATTTCGAATCTTATTGCTGGATCTAAGATAAATATACTTCTTTCTACCTATTTATAATGCCAGTTCTTTCAAAGCTACCACTGGAAATTGTACAGTTGACTTCAGATTACGTGGTCGCTATAAGGTGACGAATCATGGTCTAATGTTTTTCAGAAGTTAACCATATGGACAAAAATTCAAGACGTGAGGAAGGGTTTCAATGTCTGCACTGGGTTCCGTCTTGGTATTCCTCTCAGGTTCACCGCACATCCTGTCAACAACTTCTTTCCATTCATTTGTTGTCAGGCCTTCTTGAGTCTTCACCCAAGAGTTTGTTGGAGTGTACTAATCATAAAGTTCCATACCTCTTCCTTCCATTTTTCAATTCTTTCAGGTGTTATATTCTTTTATCCTAAGAATATATCTCAACTTTTGGCAAGAATAGGTCCATTTGTCATAGTCCATAAGTATATTCAGTTTTCTTAAACATTTATTAGCTTTCTCATCGAAGGATCTTATTTTTTTTATTAGAACATTCTGTTGAGTTCTAAGTTTCTTAGTTATATTGAAGCTTTGAAGAAACGGTTTCCATGATGCTCTGAAGAGACCTTGTCCTTTCTCCTTTGGAGAAGAGTAGAGTATATGATAGAGTATATGATAACATTCAGGTAAAGGAGAGGAGATGCGATTTTCTGGTCGATTTCAATTTGTTGATGATATTAAATTTGATAAAATGAATTACAGGAAATAACAATTTAAACCCAAATATGATCCATAATATCCCTAACAAAAAACTATTCAAAGAAGCCATTTATGAAGTGTACCTCCACATCAAAAATAATACTGATACCTACACTTACATATACCGAAACATAATCAGAAAAAATCTAAACACTATTAACTGAACAGAAAATTAACATGACATACAGGACTCGTAACACCTTGGGGAAACGTGTAGAAAGCAACAAATATTGACATAGTCAAAAGAAGCTTTGAACGAAAAAAGACCAATTCCTCCCACGCTTACCAACTTCCAAACAACAACCACGATTTAGGTATGAACAACGACATATCACAAAAAGAAAATAACCGGAACCGTTAGCATTCCTGGAAAACAAAATCCCTATCAAACAAAATGTTTGAATATATTTAATAAAATTCATAAAATTAATTGCCATTGACCACTCTTTGTTTGAATTTCTTCTGCTTACGTGGAATCAGTATTATATAGTAATTTTTTATAATATCTGTTATGAAGAGCTGTGGCCTAAGTCGTGTAGTATTCGCGTTGTAATTGATGAGGTGGTGGGTTGGAGGAGTTTATTTTTCAGATAATATTCTTGGTTGTTTGCATCATAAGGTTTGTGTATTATATAAATATAATAAGGAGAGGTGTTGAAAGTGGATGACATGTGTATAGCAATACAATTTTTAATACTATTCATGCATATTCTTCATGATATCAATATGACCTGTTCACCGTACTTAAAATTTCCATCAAATTTTGTAGGTACTGTCCAAGACATACATTTGATTTAAGTTATATAATCTAATACAACGTCTTAAATTTGAAATGACCTTGAGAGAAATTATTATGGAAACATTATTACGATGTTGGCAATCATTATCAAAATGAAAAACAGATTTTTTTAAACGTATACACAAAAAAGTTTACTGCTATCGCCAGCGTTATATGCACTGCTTTTGTGGCGCCTCTGCTGCAAACGGAGTAAAGACCTCAACAAGAAACTAGTTGAGGACGACGACCATAAAAAATATCGCGTGTCGAATGATGCTAATGCGATTATCTTATGCTTTCTGTAATAAATTTCCAGCTCGCTGTCGAATACATAGACCGGAATTTATAGAGCAATTGAAGATGCGGTTAATGAAAATGGAAAAAGCAGAATCACCGCCAATTAAAATCGGGATATTAAAACATATAGCGAGTGGGATTTTATGGCCAATCGGAGAGTACCACTTGTTTGCTTTTAAAACCAGGATTGGTCGTAAATTCGTCCCCGTAAGATATTGATTGACTTGGAAAATTATTGAGAACATTAACGACGAATGGAGAGAAAATAATGAACAGGTTCTGCTAGGCCCTTCGAGTTTATTCATAAAGACAATTCAAAGTACTGAGAGGGGGTGAGGTACAAAGCAGTTTATTTTTTTGGAAATAATGACTCATACTGATAAGAGTGAAATAGATAAAACCCGTCAAGTACATTATGGGGCGATGCATGGACATTATACAAAAAATTTAATGTTGAATTTGTATCAATTAACATTCGATATATTTTTTTGAATTAAGTTCTGTTATAACATACAAAAATTCTCATGAATTACGAAAAATTATAAATGTTTACTAATAAGCTACTACTGATTAAAGATAAAACTGAAACCTATGTCATAGAATAAATACAAAACAATTACAGTTTCCTTTATGTCCTGCAGATGCCAACTTGGGTGTATATTGAATATAATAATGATAAAAATAATAATACAAGCTGTACTCCTACAAAGATACTCTCATTTGACATGTTATAATAATAATAATAATAATAATAATAATAATAATAATAATAATAACTATAGTTTTCGACACTGAACGAGGTGACCACAACTCTGTCACCGAGTTGGAACCTGTTCAGCAAAAAGCTCAGA
>WOGP01010576.1:0-10269 GCA_015342065.1 Leptinotarsa undecemlineata
GGTATCGCCTGGCTCTTGTCATGGTTTATACTGATTTTCCAAAATTCGCCCATTCCTCTAATCTATCCGCTTGCTATTGTAAGTATCTAGTTGATAGTCCTTCGTTCCAAATTCTGTCGAATGTGTTTATATTTTTTGGGCAGAAAACCAATCCCCACCCCGTGTATAATAATTTTCAAAGGGAAATCCATTTTCGTTCAATTCTTCCGTGAATGGGTTTTTTTCAGGTGTATTCATTTTGTCGTACTAAACAATATCCATATTTCGGATAAATCAACTCCCACGCCGTATATAATCATTTCTGAAGACCAATCCACAATCTCTAGTTCCTTCTCCTATTTCCGTCAATCCTTCGTTTTGCATTTGTTGTTATTTTCACTTCGAGTGGTAGGCAACATTTAAAGAGGTGGATACTTGTATCTTTTTTTTTTTAACCAAAATTTACTCTTCTCGGACCTCACGACATCAATAACATACACTGATGAATCAGAGTTGAGTTCATTATAAACCTCACTTAGCCTTCCGATAGGAAAATTATATGTTAGCTAGTAACAAAGAGAAATATCGTAATTGTTATCATGAACATCAAATTATTTTGAACACCAATACAAATTATTATTATTATATGTAGCCAAATGCTAGCATGAACGATATTTTATTGAACTATACCGTCAATTGGGGTGACTTTGTCCTCCGGGGTTGCTTTGCCCTGTTTTAAAAAAACAGTTTCCATAGTAAATAGCTGAAAGGTCGTTTGATGCGCTGCAATCAATGAAACATACCTCCTCGATGGCAATAGTTTGTAGGTAGATCTAGATAAGTGCCATCACCAATTAACTGTTTTATTTGTAACGTGTGTTGTCCATGAAAATTTGAGCTCTTCAAAATTACATATACACAGCTTCTACGAAAACTAAGATGAGTTTCATCACTTATTATTATTATTAGTAAATGTAATGAAGAATCCACTTGCAAATTCGTTTCTGTACCCAACCTGTTGATTGTTATTCGAGTGGCAATGTCACCCTGCGTTCCACACGAAAATTGAGGTCACTTTGCCCACCTTTTATTTAAAGTGTAACATTGTAATTTTAATTTTTTCACTTTCTCTTCCTTCAGATGAAGGAAGCATTTAAATAAAAAAATACAACTTATTTGGTCCACAAAATTTTAAAAACTTCCATGTCGTTCATAACAGTTCTGTCGACAGTCCTGGCAACTGTATTAGTTATTTTCGATTTTTTAAGCAATTTTTGTCTTTACTATGGCTCTTGTAACACCCTGAGAAGATGACTTTGCCCATCTTTTATTCATAGCTTTGTTATACATCTGTTGGGCAAAGTGACCCCACTTCAAGAGGTGACTTTGCCACCCATATACTATTTTTCATTCAAGAGGGTGAATGATATAAAAATAAAATAACTACATATATCACATCTACAAACCACCTTCCAAAGGTGCAAATTTTATCCAGGATATCAAAAAATGTGTTATGTGAAAATTATCAACTTAAATTTTAAAATTGGGCAATGTCACCCCAATTGACCGGTACACACTATACTTTCAGAAGATAAGTGGTCAACACTTTGAACACCTTATTGAATAGAATTCGAAAGAAAATATTTGTTGTTTATTGAAACTTATTTTCTATTGTTTTCAGACAATTTTAAATATCCTGTATATTCATTGAAATATACATTTTATCGTTTCATGCATTTTTATCGACCTTGAAAAATAATGCTATTTTATTTTCTGTTAGAAAACAACAACAACAAACAAACAACAACAAGATAAGAAAGTCATGAACAATGAGATAAGAACGGTTAATGAAAGCCTATCTGTCTTCATTGTGAGATTTATGAATACTACTCTCTCTTATGTCACCAAACGATAGATGGAATTACTCGTCTAATCTTGGTGTATGTCACGTTCCATGTCCTCATGAAAGTGTAGATATAAGATTACCGAAAAGATCGGCAAAAAGGTGAGGACATAAGTCAAACTTCCTCCTACTGCAACTGGAGAAATCAACAGTGGCTGAGGGCTGCTGAATAAAATGGTTTACAATATCAATATTAAGGACTTCTTTAGCGACTACACCAGCATATCACGACAAATTCATAAACAATTTTGAATAAAGCGGAGGAATCTCAGAAAGTCAATACAGTCTGTATAAACTACCTTCAGTCATAGTATAAAGAATAATATGGTTCAATTATTGACCATCACAAAGCAATTACGTGCCAACTGTAGTGATGCAAGTCTGAGAAACTTCAATATAATGGAACATTACTCAATTACTAATCACCCGATCAATCTACGACATATGAATAATTTTCATTTTTATTGAATTCAGTTTTAAGAAATATCTAAATCCATTGAATTAAAATTACATAAAAAACTTGAAAAACTTAGTTCCAACTCCTGTAAGACCTCAATGTCACTAACACGGTCTAAAAATTTTCAGAAAATATTTACCTAATAAAATTTCCAGTCTACTTCAATCTTGAATTTTTTATGGCTAATTCTAGGAAGTTCTAGACCACGAAACATTAACCATGGATTTGGACAAAACCAATAAGGAGGACGCCTATGCAATGGAATCTTTGAAATCTGAAGAAAGGAATAAGCTCGTAGAAAGAATGGTGAATGATCAGGATCTATTCGACACATTTTACAAGTGAGAAAATTTCTATTTTTCATTTCAGAACAATCGCTAAAGTTTCAAGAAAGCAATGAGATTTCTATATTTTTCTTAAGTTGGTTGAAAATCAGAATAGCAATCAAAATAAATAATTTATATAAAATTACCGTTTTTCAAAAGAAGAAGAGAGAGAACACATTTTTAGAAATTACTATATTTCAAGATTGATCTATAGCTCACAAAATAGTTTCTCAAAAAGTTTCATTTTTTTATGAAATAATTCATGGGTTTATAGATGGTTGCTGGCGAACATTTACTCACCTTACTGGAGAAATGATGTAGCTGGAAACTCACCTATAAGGATAATATGCAGTAATTTTGATGTTAATTGCTCTGTTTCCGATATTCACTCCGATGAGTTCCATAACATTCTATCTAAAATAAATCGCTTAGTAGGTCAAGTATCATTTTTTTTAATTTCATGTATATTGTATTCACTTTATTATAACCCTTATTTTAATTTTTGTACTGTTCTGTAAATGGAGTATATAGTTTTGTTAAAAATTACATCTGAAAATTTCAATTTGATTAAGTAGATCACTTGCTACTTGATTAAGTGTTTAAACTTATGCAAAAATTCTAGAAAATTTGTTTGCGCACTCTTTGTACACTTATCTGGTATCTGCATAAAAATAAATCAAGGGAGGCAAATCTGGTGGTCATATGGGCCATTCAATACTTCTCTCAGTTCAGTGCCGTAAAAATGTTACTCTGAATCAACAGTATGATGGAGGTTGTTTGATGTTTCAGGTAATAGGCTCGAATAAAGGAAGTATTGAATAACCTCAACAGTCGTCCCTTGATTTTTTTTGTGGGGATACCTAACAATAAAATCTATAGAGATCAAATATCGATGGGTCCAGGGTAGCGTTTTCACAAATTGTTCATGCAGTTTCTGGTAACGCCTTCATTTCACTTTCATTTGGTATATTGTATCACAGTATATTGTTTCCATGCTTAAGCGCGATTATATTTTTTTTATTGATTTTCATGATTTCTTCGAAGAATTGAATACTCGTAAAACACCTTTGTTTCAAACTAAAAGTGGACTGTATTTTAATTAATCAGCCAGTTGTACTGAATACCAAGGGAGTTTGAGGGCTTGGGTTATATCAGTTGTGGAAAGTATTTATATCGTAGAACTCAAATAAATCTCTGAAATGAAATAAACGGGTTATTCGTTTTGAACAGGATTAAATAATATTTTGGAGCTCTCAGATTCCTAGATAGCAAGATGGCAAACCTCATTTCTACAATATGATACAATTTAAAAACTGAACATATGATCAACTTCAAAAATAAATTAAATGTGCGTTTTTTCATTCTTTCTTTTCTGTTTCAGGAATTACTATAGAGATAGTTCTGTTCGGCTGTTCTGTGACGCTCAGTGCAAGTTACAAATTTTATGCGATTTGAAAAGTGGAAAATCCAACTACAGACGTCACTTGTGTCAAAAACTAGAATTCCTATGACATCATAGAGTACCTACCTTTGGGTGTTTTTTCGTTATTTTCGTACAGGTATCAGTAGACAGGTGTTGGAATTTAAGAAATCCTACATCTATTTCTAAGATATATTTCCCAGATATGTGATACTTGAGTCAGCATCTGCACTGATATCAAAAATACAATGAGTTTTATTAAATTGAATGTCTTAACTCTGAAGATTCGTTTATTGTTGATATTAAATGTTTCCTCTTCACAATCGCCTGATGCTTCATCAGTCCACCCTTTAGTAACTATATCGTGAGTGTAATACCAAGTTTCGTCCAAATAGGAAATGTGCCGTTGTTCTTGTGTATATTTAGTTATTTGTTCTAATTATTTATTACGCAATTCCACTATTCTCCTGCTTTCCTCAACTGCTTGTTATTACTTTAAATCTAAATCCTAGTTTCTTTATCCAATTCTGAAAAGTTTTGTCACAGCAGCTCACGTTATGGCCGGAAGTATTCAATTTCTTCCTTATGAATTCAGTTGTAGGATTCTCATTGCTTCGTAATAGTATATTGTTTTTTCAATGATTTTATTGGATGAACATCTGAAGGTTTTGGTAATCCTGTATCACATTGCGTCTTGCGTTCATAAGCTTCATTTTTGATTGTTCTACGTACAGTTGAGAAAGGAATTTCCGTCAAATCTGATGTTGCTTGTAATAGTTTGTTTCCCTCGAAACCAAACTTGGGATGTAGATTCTTATAGACATTGAAACATACTCTCTGTGTTTCAATATTCAAATGCATCCAAATCTCATTCACTGGTATCTCTTTTTCGCATGGTTCACCATCGCTATTGGAATCACTACACTGGAAAAAGTCTGCGTTTTTATCACACTCGTTATTACGCCACATTTTGAAGAAACAACAAAATTTAGGTAATTATAACTGCACCAATATCTAATTTCAACATCCAAATCACAATCATTTCCTGAACTGGACACGACGGCGATAACCTTCCTCGATTCCCCAATTTCTATTCGTCACCGTAACATGACTTCAAATTTAATTTTATGACTTTTCAGCCAACCATAAAACTAGGTTAGTAAAAATTATCAAATACGATCCGCCAAGTCCATAGTCCACGTGGACTAGTTGGGCGTTCTATGTATTGGTTTTTTGACCCTTGGGAGTATATATGCGCAATATCGTTTACTTCGACTATAACTTTGAGTTTTCGTTGTATTGTCCGAAATCATCAATACTGTTCAAAATTACCCTACTTGACCAAATCTAGAGAATTTAACTGCTACTAAAGTTTAATTGCTCAAGAACGTTCATCTTACTTCTCGAAAACGCATCCATAAAAATGCAAACCGGAAACAATGCCATATAGAGAATGGAAATAACTTTCATTCTAAGTATTGATCCATTTACCTATTTTTAGGAAAATATAAGGTAACTCTGGAGTGTAGAGGGAGAATGTCAAGAAAACAACACTATATGGTAAAAACGTAGCTTGCTGTAATAAACTCGCATGTGTTTCATTGTTTTTGGCGATCTTAGTCATAATATCAAAATTAATATTTTTTGTTGAATACTTGGCCCCATATCTCAAATAGCTGAAAATTCGATCCTGAACGAAAGTAAGGGGACTTCCCGTCATATTTATGACAACCAACACTCTTGTTGAAATACTGGCCGGGAAACAGTACTGTGAAATCCTTATGTTTCGTTATTTTCGTTACCACCTGGAAGGGATGGAAAAGCCACTCTTCTCTCCCTTTCTCCCTCCCTCTCTCTGTGGAACTTCTTCGGGACGACTACCGATAGACCGGTTTCGGAGTACTAGCTCCTTGTTAGTACCGGGAGGGTCATTCTAGACGGAGTGAACCGTCTAGGTATCCTGAACAAACACACACAGAACGCCTGTCTTCTATTAGGTTGAGTTGGATTTAGTCTCTGACTATTTCGTGTTCTCTAACTGTGATATAGGCCTAGTTAAAACTCTGAGAGGTGCGTTGCACGGTCGAGACTAATTTTCGCCGTCGTGTTCTTTGTTGAACACCGTTCAACTCGTAGCTTTCCGAGGTCCCGCTTTTGAAGGGGAAAGGGTCGTCGATAGCGTAATCTACCGCGGCCCTGACTAGGGGGTTCTCATGAGTTTCCGCAATTTCGAAAACTCCTCTATTTCGGGACTGTATACTCTTCCAAATAGTTGGAAGATTCAGATCCCGTCTGATGTTTGCGTTCCATTCATACCATGGAGGGTTTGTTGCCATCCTTAGGATTTTATTCTGGACCCGTTCCAAAATTTCGACGTGTGTTTTTGCTGTATGTCCCCAGACTGCTGAGGCATACATTATCATGTGTTTAAACACAGTCTTATAAAGTAAGACGTTGCTTTTAAAATTTAGCTTGCTCTTGCGATTGAGGAGAGGATACAAATGTGACATCCCCGCACTCACTTTAATCTTCACGGATTTGATGTGCTTGGCCCAGGTAAGCTTGCGGTTTATAGGACAAAGTTATCCTTCTTCATTTAATACTTTGACTGAACCACATGGCCCAATTTAAAATGTATGGCTATAAGCCAATTTTGTTTTATATAATTCAAATATTACAAATGTGCCATGTACTTATCTAGATACTTTCTGTTGCCTGAGAAGTGAGCACTGATGATAACGAAAGTCGAAAGCGCTTTGCAAGAATTTTGAATATTATACACTTTAATACAAAACTATTCGATTCATTCATTCAAATAAGTGTATTCAGCTTTTCCAAATTCAATGAATTTTGTTGAGCTTCACAGTAAAAGTTCTGTCCTTCAGGTACGACCCTATCCACTTGACTAGTTCTAGTGATAGGTTGAAATTAATCATCTTGTGTAGAAGACCTTCGTGCCAGACGCGGTCGAAGGCCTTCGAGATGTCTAATAGTAGGATTTGTACATGTCTTTTTCTATTCATCTCCTAGATTGAATTTGCAACCAGTCTTAGGGCTTGTAGTTCATAAGAGTGGGCTCTGAAGCTGAATTGTTCATCCGGTAGAAGTTGTCTGGCCATGGAGCGTAACAGACTTATAGGTCTGTAGTTTTAAGGAAATCTTGGGTGTTGGCCTTTATTGGGTATCATTATAGTATCGGCATGCTTCCAGCTCCTAGGGAAGTGTCTGGGACTCAAGGAACTGTTAATGATCTTATTGTGATTTGTGATTGGTTGTTTGGCAGCTGTTACAATAACCTGTTTGTTATTGCTTCAGCTACTGGGCTTTTTTGGGCTTGGTGGCTCGAATCAGTCTGTTCAGTTCTTCTTCTGACACGGGTCTGATGACGTCCTCGTCATCGAATAGCGGTGTATCCCAAACAAACACCATAAGTCTCAAGTAGTCATAAGCTCTATTTACAGTCAATTCAGTATGATGTACCACAGCGCCACCTGCAGACAACATCCGAAAACAACTCCACAAACACATACTTCGGGGAGGGAGTCTGAATAATAAATAAATATGACATGGTCAAGTTTAGATGAAAACACCTTACTCTTGCCTCTCATCTGAACCTACGACTTTGTATGTATGTGTGACAGATATTCGACGGAAGAACAATAACTAATCTAGCTATTGCCACGCAGAAAGTTGAAGTAAAATCATCAGGCACCTGTGCAACGTCTTCCATTTGAAAGATTCGTCGCAAGTAACTTTCTATATAAGAGAAGTAGAAATCAATTTCATTTGGTCGAGACGACCACCGATAGGTCGGTTTCGGAGTACTAGCTCCTCGTCAGTACCGGAAGGGTCATTGAAAATTACATTATAGTGTGAATAAAAAAGGGTGTCTACTGTAATATGCATTTTTCCTGATTGTATGTCGTGTTCTACATATTCATTGTCATTTCAAAAACTAGATATAGTTTATGAAAATACTATGGATCTTCATCAAATAACGGCTGAATCAATCAAAAAAATATATTCATTGTCATATATTCACCAAATTGAAATGTAATAACCATTATAATAGTAGGACAATCGATTTGCATTCAAGATTACCATCAGAAAAATCTGGTAGGTAGATGGCTGATTTGTATCTGTCCGTCGATAACCGATAAGCAAGTGCGACTCAAACTGCATTCAAAAGAGAGAGACGGAACCATACAACTATGTTAACAAGAACATGTCTTCCACCTTTAACTCACCACCTTCTATGGATTAGACAAAGAAAAAAATATGCATTGCAGAAAGTCTAGATTCTGACATTTTATAGCTATAGTTGTATTCTCGCCATATATACTGTAGTATACTGATGACACGATTTCCTACGATGAAATGTCCAGAATTATCATTCGCAAAATATTTTGTTGTCATTGGCCAACTTCAAATGTGCAATGATCATCAAATAAACTTACTTTTCCAAAGCTTATTTGGAGTTGTTTGCGAGAACTTATGAATACAATATTTATTTATATAGATTTTTTATGTATGTTCTTGAGTTTATCAGAGAGACTTTGTTTATTTTCGTAGTTTTATTTATTTACGACAATTATATTTTACAAAATAGTCAACAAGTTCACACATTTGTATTCAACAGTAATCTAAGTTTAAGCTTTAAGTTCAGCTAAGTAAGCTAGGTTCAGGAAAAAAATATATAAAATAAAATAAAAATTAATCGTAAACATAAGTTATTGAATTACAATATTTTCAGTCTTTTCAAAATTATACCTACAGATTCATTCCGGTCATAGTTGGTACGACAAAAGGGTTCTTTGAAGATTCTCGAATTCTTGTTCTCCTTGGAATCACTATTGAAGTTATATGTTCGACAAGTTCCGGGGAATTGATGCTACCATTGATTATTTTATGAATTAGTGTAAGATCTGATTCTAATCTTCTATGAGCCAGAGTATTCAAGTTAAGAAAGTCCAAATAATGTTATAGTTACATTCACCAATATGATATCCCAGTTTATATTCAGAGTACCTTAAAAACTTATTTTGAAAACTTTCAAGCATATCAATATCTACATGATATGCGAGTTCCCGGTACTCGCACCTATTTTTGATTATTTATAAAAAAAGTTTCTATATATATAGATATATATTCATTGAACAGAATATCCAAGTTTAATATTTATCGACCTTTCTTGCATTAATACCTACCTTTATCTTCTTTTGATGAGTAACAAATACTTTTATACTTCTTTATCTCACGGTATTACGAATAATGAAAAAAAATTTTCATCACTGTGATGAAAACTCATATGATGAACTCGTTTATATTATTTCTTTGTATACAAAGGTGTACACTACCTGGAGGGAAGGTTTCAACGTTTCCATAGAAACCAAAGTGCAGTATTGATTCAGTAGTGGAGCAAAAAATAATATTTGAAAATAAACGTCAAACAATCATAACATGTCTCAAACTGATGACGATGTACAGAATATTCCTCTTGATACAGAGAAAGGCGTCAAAAAATCTAAAAGAAAATCAGAAAATGTTGAACAAGGTGAAAATTTGGATGAAGAGGTTCAGAAGGAAGAGGAAATAGAGATTGAGGAAGAAGAACCTGAATTTTACGATTCAAATGATTATATTTCCGGACCAAGAATAAGCAAAGTTGGAACTTTACCATTGGATATATTGAAATTCCAGTATCCTTTTGTAGATTTGTGAAATTGTGATAACTGGGAACATTTTCGAAAAGTGTTGAATACTAACGTATTTTCATATTTGCCGCTTGTATGTGGTGAAATATTTTCATACTATACGCGCACATACAATTTTGTTAACCACTTGCTGAATCAGGGACGGTTCGTGATGAGAGGATGTCCGAGCATTCTTGATAATAACATATATTCATAGTTCAAGGCACCAACACATTTCTAGGTAAAAATTATTGGTATTAGAAGCTTGTGCAATAAATCGTTGTTAAGGACACTCATTTCACATATTTAGGGTTTGAATGACTTATTTAAATAGAATCAAATCTATGTTTTGAACATTCTGAAATAAATTTGTGGGAAATATCTCGAACAATACAATAAATAACATCTATCATCTCTCGGTAGCCAAGCGGTTCGGCGTGGATGCTTTGTTCACTCACTCGAATTGTCTGCCGTGTTGGTCGGTGGTTCAA